>VZTB01011909.1:0-12656 GCA_013397245.1 Thryothorus ludovicianus | reverse complement strand
TCAGCGCCGGGTCGCAGAGCAGGCGGCGGAAGCGGGCGCTGCGGGCGGCCAGGCGCAGCGCGGCCGGGTGGAACACCACGTCGTACAGGAGGCGGCGGCGGCCGGCGGGGCGCAGCTCCTCGCGGCCCGGGGCCAGGCTGTAGGGCAGCTCCCAGCGCTGCCCGCCGCGCTCGGCGCGGGCCCGCGGCTCCCCCATCAGCGCGTTGCTGCACACGTTGATGTAGCAGCGGCGGGAGCCCTCCTGGCTCGTCCGCAGCACGAAGCCCGGCGTCGGGTGCACGAAGCGCACCTCCACGCCGCGCTCCCGCTCCAGCGCCGCCACCTCCTCCTCGTACAGCCGCCGCTGCTCGGGGTCGCTCAGCTCGGCCGCGTACTCCGCGAACAGGGCGCGGAACCGCTCGTCGCGGAAGGCGCGCTGGAGCCGCTCCGCCTCCTCGGCGCTGAGGTCCAGGTCGTGCAGCCGCCCCGCGCCCGCCATGGCCCCGGCCCGGTCCCTTGTGGGGACGCCGAACAAGATGGCGGGCGTTGCTGTGGTGACGGTAAACAAGATGGCGGCGGCGCCGTTACTATGGAGACGGCAAACAACATGGCGGGCTGTGCCTCAGGGCCGAGGCCTCTCCATCCCGGCCTCGCCTTTTCCCGCCCCTCAGCCGCTTGTCACCGCACATCAGCAGGGCTGGTTTGTCACCGTCATCTCCTCATCCCTCTGCAAAGTTCCTGTTCCCCATCCCAGAGCTCAGCTCTCCCCTCACAGAGCGCTTTCAACTCCTCTGCCCTCCAGCTCACACCTCTGTACCGGCCTCAGCTTCCATCCCAGCCCTGCTCTCCATGCCCACAAACCTGAAGCAGGTTTTGGCTTAATTTCACTCTTTTCCTCTATTAAGATTTCCTCCTCCCAGCCTTCTCCAGAAGTTCTAAAGGATCGTGTCCTTGCTTTTCCCACCCCTTGTCCTGTCTGAATAACTCCATCTTCAAACAGGTGCTGCCATTATAAAACATCTCACAGACCTTCCCTGGGCATTTCCCAGATAAAATAAAATCCTACCCCCATTTCCAGAGTCCCTTACAGATAACCAGCTATCCAAGTCCTCCTTATCTTTAATTCTCTTTTTCGGTTTTTTGGGTTTTTTTTTTAAGAGGCTTCTTTCCTGTTTGATGCAGCTGGTTCCTCCACTTAACCTTTTTTTATGCTTTGCCAATTATTTTTCACTCTGACTTTAAAATTTATCTAAACTGACACCGGTGTCCTTTCCTGTTAAAAGTTTATCTGTGTACAAAACAAATCAGTTTTGACTTTGACATTTATTATAAAAAGTCCATAATATATCATGAAACTAAGGCATATAAAAAATAAGAGCTATAGTTGGCTTCACGTGGCTTCACTGCCTTTCTTCAGTGCCACAGAAATTCAGAGTCCTTGAAGCTTGCTGAAAATACCAAAAAAAAAACAGGATTTAGAAAGTTTATTTTAAAAATAGTTCACAATGCTGTTCTATTTCTTTATCTAGGAAAGACCTGATAATGTTTTTAGCTATCTGGTGTGATATTTTTTTATATACAAGTAAAAGTTAAATGGGCTGACCCATTATTAATTCCCTGGGAAGGCTTCTCCAACAAGAAGATAAATTTATGCTTTTCCTAATAGGTCATTAGGAAATTACCATCATTCTTTTAAACCAATACTATCATTCTTTTAACCAGGTAAATTTTCATCCATTTTAAGCCCTTTAATACATTTTAATACTTTTTGGTGTTGCAGCTGGCTTTTCTCCAGTCAGTGGAATGAACAAGAGCAGATTTAAAAATATGTGAAATCAAAGCCTGAAAGTGGCTTCTGGGCTTGATGATCATCACGAAATGAAGCAAAAATTGTTCCTAAATTTAATTAATTTATGTCACAACCATCATCCCCAGAAACAAATCTGCTTCTCAGTTAGGTCTGTCTCACTGAAAATCAGGCAGTGCAGTTTTGGATGACATTTGATATTTGCAATTTCTGAATTTATTGCTTTAGTCCTGGGCATTTGAATTTGTTACAATGCCTAAGTATGAAAAAGGAACATTAAAAAAAAAAATCCATTTACCTGTCTTCAACTGTCTTATTGGAGGGGTAGAACACCTTGAAGGAAAAGCCACTCCTGGGAAACGAACCCTGTGAAGGAAAAAAGGGGGAAAAAAAGGCCAGATTTGTGTGAGGAGAGTGCAGGGGGTGAGGCAGCTGGGCTGGAGGGGTTTGGGGCTCACAGGGTTGATGCAGATGCAGTCAGTGTTGGTGACAGTGAAGGGGTCGTGTTTGTCAGCAGTGACGAGCAGGTCTGGCACGGGATAAACCCTCAGGGAATAATCAAAGGCCCAGAACACGGGGCTGACGTACAGGGGCAGGGGGGTCAGGTGCCCCTGGGACAAAATGGTCTTGACAAACTGAAAAACACAAAAACACAACCCAAAAACACTTGGTTTGAAACTCATCACCTGGCAGAAAATGGGCTTTACAAACTGTAAAAATAAAAACCCAAAAGCACTTGGTTTGAAACTCATTACCTGGGAGAAAATGGTCTTGATAAACTGAAAAACAAAGAAAAAACAACCCAAAAGCACTTGGTTTGAAGCTCATCACCTGGGAGAAAATGGGCTTTACAAACTGTAAAAATAAAAACCCAAAAACACTTGGTTTGAAACTCATCACCTGAGACAAAATGAGCTTNCCAAAAACACTTGGTTTGAAACTCATAACCTGAGATAAAATGGTCTTTACAAACTGCAAAAATAAAAACCCACAAATATGATTTGAAACTCATCACCTGGCAGAAAATGGTCTTTACAAACTGTAAAAATAAAAATTCAAAAGCACTTGGTTTGAAACTCATCACCTGGGATAAAATGGTCTTGATAAACTGAAAAACAGAACAAAAACACAACCCAAAAGCACTTGGTTTGAAACTCATCACTTGGGAGAAAATGGGCTTTACAAACTGTGAAAATAAAAACCCAAAAACCTGGTTTGAAACTCATCACTTGGGAGAAAATGGGCTTTACAAACTGTGAAAATAAAAACCCAAAAACCTGGTTTGAAACTCATCACTTGGGAGAAAATGGGCTTTACAAACTGTGAAAATAAAAACCCAAAAACCTGGTTTGAAACTCATCACTTGGGAGAAAATGGGCTTTACAAACTGTGAAAATAAAAACCCAAAAACCTGGTTTGAAACTCATCACTTGGGAGAAAATGGGCTTTACAAACTGTGAAAATAAAAACCCAAAAACCTGGTTTGAAACTCATCACCTGGGAGAAAACGGTTTTACAAACTGCAAAAATAGAAACCCAAAAAACACTTGGTTTGAAACTTAGCACCAGGATAAAATGGTCTTTACAAACTGCAAAAAAAGCCCCATAAACATTTGGTTTGAAACTTTTCACCTGGGAGAAAATGGTCTTTAAAAACTGTAAAAATAAAACTCAAAACCATCTGGTGTGACACATCACCTGAGATAAAATGGTCTTTGCAAAATGCAAAAATAAAAACCCACAAACACTTGNNNGCTTACAAAAAAAAAAAAAAAAAAAAAAACCCAAAACCACTTCTTTTAAAACTCATAACCTGGGATAAAATGGGCTTTACAAACTGCAAAAATAAAAACCCACAAACACTTGGTTTGAAACATTTGAAGCATTTCTCCCCTGGAATAAAATATAAACTTTTTTAATAAAATATAAACAGTTAAAAAAGAAAAAGTNTATTTGTATATTATTCATTATTTATATCTAGATAATATATATTGTATATATAATGTATATATATAATTTTTATTTATATATATATAATTTTTATTTATATATATATTATTTATATATATTTAACCTCTGGGTTACTCATACAAAATGAGGAGCAGAGCCCCCCAAACCCAGCCCTGCTGATGAATAAAATCCAAAATGTTGGCCAGCAGAGGTGCCCCTGACCCACTCACGTGGCTGGGAATGTCCATGGTGCTGCTTGGGAAGCAAACACAGTTCCTGCACATTTTGTTCACCAAATCTTCCCGAAAAATAATGATTTCTTGGGTGCAATATTGAATCCTGAGTGGGGAAACAGCAGTGAAATTAATTAAGGTTAACCTAAAAATGAGGCACTATAAAGTTGATCTCTCTCTAATATAGAAAATTGAATGAAAATAATATTTTCCCTTTTGATTGAGGAAAAAGCATGATGTTTTTGAGAAGGATTTTTATATTTAATATCAATTTTTTAGCACTACTTCCTTTCTTCACTGATTTTTTTATGTCTTTATGTATTTAAAACAAGTTGCAATCCATGCAAGTGAAGAATTCTATTAATTTGAAAAATTTAAGGCAAATTTCCCCCCCAAAATCTGTAGGTGTTGAAAATTATATTTGCACATATTTTAGTTTTAAAAAAATAATAATAATAGAAATAATATTTTTATGATCATTTATTATTTTTTTTATAAATGGTTACCTGCAGGGATTTGTGGTGAAAACTGAAAATGGCACGAGCTGTCTGAATTCCTGAGTGATACTTTCAGCCAGGGGGGGTCTAAAATAAACAGCAGAGGTATCAACAAAGATGTTACCACCTTCAACTCAAATTTCACTCAAAATTCCAGGATTTGAGGAACTGACCTTGGCAAAATAGAACCAGGCCCAGGATCTCCAGGCCCAGGGACAAACACAAATCGACTACTGCAAAAAAAAAAAAGGAAGAAAAAATAAAGTTCAACACATCTCTTTTATATCAACTGATGCTAAAAACTGGGTCTGATGTTCTGAATTCAGGGAAGTATCCCAGGGAGAGGCCTTGGCTGCCTCATTAGCAGTTTCCAAACTATTTTAGATAAAATCAAACTTACCCTGCTCCCAAACAAACCTGCAGGCCTGTCACAAAACCACCTTTTAATCTGATCACAGCTGACTCACAAGACAGAGAAAATAGGGTAAAACTCAGCTTCTCCAAGGCATTAAAGGCTTCACAAAGAAAGCAGATTTCCCCCTGCTCTGTACCTTTTATGGATGCTGGGATATTCACATATAATATCTGCCAGAGCCTTTAGAGAACCTGGGAAAAGCAGGACACAGCACCTGGTTAGGAATAAACTCACCTGGGGTGAATCCCAACTCTGCTGCAGGGCAATTCTGAAAAATGAGGTTTAATTCTCTGTTCTCTCCATTTGTTTGCCCTCATTGTTTGAGTGCCTGGCTGCTTCCAGCCCTCCCTACCTTTCAGGGACTGGATCTGATTTTTGCCATATGGTGCAGATGAAAAATTTCCACAGAAGAAAAAGCAGGTGGGAGGAGCAGAGGAATAACCTGGGAAGAGAGAGAGGATCTGTGAGGGTATCCATTGACTCCAGCACCTCCCAGCACCCAGCCCATTCCAGGGAAATCAGGAACTGGAACAGCACTCCAAGCTCTGCTGTTAATACACCTGATTTTCCTGATCCTGGCTGGTTTTAGCTTAAAAAGGTGATGGCAATGTACAGATGTCACCCTGAGGGAGCCCCCTGGCATCCACAGGCTGAGCTCCAGCAGTGTTTGTGTGTATCCAACTCCTGACCCAGCCACAGAATTATACCAAGTGCAATTATGATAAATAATGCCATTTTAAAAGGTATTATTGCCTTCAAGAGGGAAACAGCAAGCAGGCAGCACTGGATTGCTATTAAGCTCCATGATCATTCCAATTTAAGGGCAACATCCAATCTCCCAACATCCAATTCCCCCTTTGGCATTAGAAAGCAGCAGTAACTGGAATTGCCTGAGCAGTTTGAGGATCAGCACCTCACCCATCACCCACTTCAGAGCAAAGGGGGGAAAAAGAGAAACCTGATTCCCATCCCTGAAATAAAAATAGCAACAGCTACTCAGGCATTCATCTCACATCCCAGTTACTCTCCGTTCTCCTGACACACAGAATCACACTTGGATTTACTTCACTGGTTTTCCAAGGGGCTGGTAAATAGAACAATTGCTTATCCCACAGAAAGGGCTCACCAATATTCCTCCTGGCTCTCCTCCTGGGATAATTGGTAATTAAGAAGGTGATCATCACCTGCCCATTAAAGTCCCAAAGCAGCAGGTGCAGGGTCTGCAGCTCTGCACAAAATCCTCCCTGGCCAAAGCCCCCTCCTGCCCTCAGCTCCTGCAGGCCTGGGCAAAGCCCAGCCTGCCCCAGGATTCCAGCTCTGACCCAGAAACTGAACTGCTTTTGTAACTTCTGCAGGACTGTGCTCATCTGTGTCCAGCTCCCTTTTGCTGAGCAGCACTTTCCCACCCTGAATTCTCTGCTATTTTTTCCACTCTCACACTTCCATTGTGCCCGAGGCAGGAGGGACAAGCTGTTCCAAAACTGCTGCAATACAAAGGAGCAATTCAGAAATGCTCCTTGTTCCCATTGTCCACATCACTGATCCCAGAATCCTGGAATGGTTGGCTTGGAAGGGACCTTAAATCCCATCCCATTCCAACTCCCTGCCATGGCAGGGACACCTCCCACTGTCCCAGGCTGCTCCAAACTGGCCTTGGGCACTTCCAGGGATCCAGGGGCAGCCACAGCTGCTCTGGGAATCCTATTCCAGGGCCTGTCCACTCTCCCAGCCAGGAATTCCTAATTCCCAATATCCCAGCCAGCCCTGCCCTCTGGCACTGGGAAACAATCTCTCTGACCTAAGGAGATGTCTTTAAGCTGAGTTTCAGAACTTCCAGGAGCAAGGGAAAACATTCCTGTCACAGCCCATAACATGGCTACTGGTCACATTATTTGTACAAAGAAATTATAGAAACAAATCATAAAAACAAAGTTTTTGGGAAAGCAATTGTCACCTACCCGAAAACATGGTGTGAAGCTTTTCCAGCACTTCTGCTTGGTCCAGCCACACATCAGACACAAACACAAACATGGCATCTTCATTCTCCTCCTCCAGCTGCTTCAGCTTTGCAGAAGCCTTTACTGATGATGAGGAAGGTCCTCCAAAGAAGTTGATATTCCCATAGAAGGCTCTGCAACGTTCAAATGCTCCAGTTAGGATCCCAGAGTGGTTTGGGTTGGAAGGGACCTTAATTCCCATCCCATTTCAGCCCCTGCCATGGGTAGGGACACCTCCCCTGTCCCAGGGATCCATTCTCTCAGCAGCAAGGAATTTATTATTCCCTGTAACAGCCACCTGGCTTTGAGAAGGGCTTACATCCCAATTTCCATTAAAATGCAGAAGCCAAAGGCCTTTGGAAGGGTTTTTCTGCCAACACTGCAGGTTTTAGTGCCTGTAAGTCCCAGAACTGCTGCCCTAAAATTGTATTTATTTTAAAGCATTTGGAGAGGAGGAAGAAGAACATACTTGAATGTCAGAGAAATTACTAAATAACAATGATCTTACTTAGAAACCCAAAGGAAAACACGGAGTGAGGCTGCCAAAAGTCACTTTTGTACCTTGTGGTAGCAGAAGGCTCGGTGGGCGGAAATCCAAAAGCGTTCACATGAAAAACTTCATCTTCATACCAGCCTAGGAGGTAAAACAAGCCTCAAGCTCTTCTAACAGCACCATGTCCTAGACATTAGTCAGAGCTGGCAGCCCTGCAGCACTGCCAGCCCCAGGCTCCAGCAATCCCTCTCCTGTGGCAGCTCCACGGAACCAGAGCACGGAACGAGCCCGATGGAAAAAGGGCTGAGCAAGAATTCAACTTTTTGTTTTTAAACCCCAGCCACTTTGTGAGTGGATTTGCTGCCACATGAACAACCCCCTGGAGCCAAGCAGGAGGAATGCAGGGCACAGGAATCATTCTGCTGGCCCATCCAACTGCTCCTTGTCCCAAACCCCACTGCTGAAAACAGAAGGACCAGGGGGATATTTATTTATTTATTTATTTATTTACCCCCACTCTCATTTCTGCCCCCAGCTTCTACTTACAAACACAAAACACACCAGGAACAGACTGAGATGGTGTATCTTGCACAGAAGAACATTCCACATACAGAAATAGCCTTTTTTTCTTTTTTTTTTTGCTAAAACAAGGCTCCAGAACTGCAAGCTCTTACATCATCCTAATGAGCAGCCTCATTAAAGGACCAAAGCTTTGCCAGCACAAAGCAGCATTTTCAGATGGTTAAATCATTCCTTTGGTTATTCTAGGCTGTCTTCCCAGTCCAGTCCCAACTTCTCCAAGCATGCTGGGGCCAATCCTCAAAGCTGCTCCAGACCCTCACATCCCCCAACACCCCCAAATTCCTCCTCTCTGCCTCCAGAGTCCACGGGCTCACAGCAAAAGCTGAAGGCCAAAAATCTCAGTCACAAACTCACTGATGGTCACCAAAATGAGCCTCCTGTGCTCAGCCACATCTGGCAGCCACAGCTTTAACAGAATAATTTATCACAAGCTGCAAAATAAAGCCAGTCTGCTTTACCTTCTGCCAGAACAAAGCAGGATTCAGTGTACAACCCACTGTGGAACTGGTGCAGGAAGGTTAAGGAATGCATTTTTCTTAGATTTAAAGTAGCTTTTTTAACCAACATTTGCTTTCCAGATTTGGACAGCACTGAAAGTTCACAGGCTGCCTGAAGAGGCTGGAAATTCCCTGGTACCTGAGCAGGTAAATCCAGAGAGTGCCCAGGAACTGGAACAGGCTCTGCTTCCATGGGGAGGAAAAGTGAAGAGAAAGAGAAAGGCAAGGAATTGGAAAGGAAGGAGAAAGGCAGAGCTGCAGCTCTCAAGGTGTTATTTTTCATGGTCAGCATTGATTTACTGCTCAATTGAAAATCCTGCAGCTCTACAGGAAATCCCTCCAGCTCTTCCCTCACAGCAAAAGGATATTGCTTTACTGAGATCTAGCTGGACCACTCCTGTGGGGTCTTCCAGGAAAAACTTCCCCTAAAAAACAGGATTCATTAATCAAGCAAAAGATACCAAACACAAAAATGCTTCAACCAGAAGTATCTATCAGTCAGCATTCAGAAAAAATTGGGCTGGGTTTAATGTCTTAAGCTGGCAAGAACTGAAAATAATACAGTTTATATAAATATATCTGAGCAGCTTCCCTGGGAGCTGCTGCAGTTGGGATTGCTGGGGCTCCCCTCCCTAAATTCCCAGTCCAGGGCATTGGCAAGTCCAAACTCAGCCATTGGAAGCTCCAGCTCCATGCCAAAAAATCCTACCTGGTTCTGGTGGTGACAGAAAAACTTTACAGTGTGAAGACAAAGACATTTTCCACACACACTGGCACTGCCTGCTTGTGGAAAAGTCTCTTAGAATGGGTCAGGTGTGAGATATTTTTCTCATTTTTAATGAATTATAGCACTGAATGAGCAGGGATCAGAGGGTCCCCAGTAAAAAGGAACTCACCTCCTTGAGCTGAGTGATCATCCCAAGCACAATCACTTCTCCCACTTTGGCTGTGTTGCCCAAGAGAGTTTCCACTGTCTTGAGCTGGGATCAAAAGGCAAAGAATCCAATCAGAATCAAACCAAACTCCCCAGGTGGCTTTTCCCAAGCAAGACAAAGCCCACACAGGACATGGATTGAGAAAAACACACGAGTGAGCCAGAGGATACAGGCTCATTGCAAACATCAGAGCCATATTTCTGAATGTGGCTCAGGAGAAGATTCCCAATAATGGCTGCTAGCATAAAGAACTGCTGTGATTATTGGGATTCAAAGTGTGAAGAACTCCATTTTTTTACCTGGAATTTGCTCTTGCTATCATCAGGATGAGCAACAACTGGAGAAGGAGTGAACAGCTCGTGTCTGTGAACCCTCTGCAGAAACCAAAATTGAAGTGATTCAGTTTAAAAATAAATGAGCACTGTCAAAAAGCCAGTTTGCTACAAGCACTATATGCAAAACACTTCATAAAGTTCTTACTCTATTTCATCCAGCAACTTTTAATAATTCAGTCCTCCTGACAAGAATCTGCTCCCAAGAAACAGATGATCAATAACACCAGATAATAAAACTAGGCCTAAAAAATGCACCGGGTAATAAAACTCAGCCAAAAAAAAAAAAGTGACATGAAAGCATCTGTAAGGCTGCTAAAAGAAGTTCCTTGTGACAAGCTGGAGGGCAGAGAGGTGCAGTAGCAGGATGTATTTTTGGCAGGAGATGTGGGATACATCCCTGTGGGCCCTGCAGAGCTCCTGACCTGCTGCAGGATGGAGTAACGCTCCCGGAACAGCTCTGCCTTGTCTCTGGCAGTCCCAAACAAACTTGGCCCAGGCAGGTCAGTCATGGACAGGCTGCAAGGAATATACACAGTCACCATTTCAAAAAAATTTTTAAATTCCACACATAAAAATGGATCTAAAAGGTCTGGGAGGCTGCAAAAGCTACAGCAGGGTTTGGGTCTTGCTCAATCCTGTGTTTCTGCATTTCTGCATCCATTTCATTCCCCATTAACCCACAGGCCTTGAGATTTATCCTTCCACCCAAAGAGGCAGAAATCCACTTTAACAAAAAGCACTTTTGCCTTTAAGCAGTTGTGAACAAAAGCATCATTCCTCCAGTTTCTCACCAGCTGCTCCTAATTTTTCTTTTTTTACCATTTGGAGCTCTCCTTAGAAACCCCCCCAGGCCTTCAGGGAGCTGCAAGATACAGACTAAGAAATAAATACAGGCAACAGACAGATCAAACTGATTAAAAAAATAAATTTAAACAGCCCAATGTGAGAAAAAAAAATAACCCCAAACCACCTTTAGTGATGTATGTCCTTAGCCTCACTGTCTTTTTTATTCATTAGGTGGCATAAATGGTTTATGGTCTTCAACATTTATCACCTTCCTCACTCAGGCTTCAGCTGAACAGACCCAAGAGGGAAAGATTAAAACCAGATTTATCCCCCAGAAACAGAGGCTTTGTTTTTAAAACAGGAAGTGCTTGAAACTTCAGAAACGGGAGACTTACGGCAGAAACTTCTTTCTTTCTGAATTATAAATAAAACGTGGAATGTCAAAGGCTCCAATAATGTTGAAAACATTTTCTCTGAAACAAGAACAGTTACAGCATTACCCGAATGTCACCTTCCAACCAAAACCAGCCTGTGATTCCATGAAGTGGATGAAATAAATTAACAAATATGCTGGACAAAATAACGTTTGTTTTGTTCACTATCATCCCCATTTCTCTTTCTATTTTCCAATTTTCTATTCTATTTTCTATTCTATTTTCTCCTGCATCTTCTAGTTAAATAATGAAAAAGATTTGTCCCTGTGATCTGTAGAGCTTTTCCCTTCAGGACTCTGCACTGAGAATCTGTACATATGGATTTCACTTCTGGAGCAAAAAAAACCTACATTAAGTACAAAAAAAGCACCACAAAGAGAAGTCACACTCCAACCATCTGCACCATAAAGATTCCAACAGCAAGGAGCAAAGTTAAACCCAAATTCTCTCCATCCTGAGAGGCTCTGGGATGGCAGGATCTAATTGCCATGCCCAGCAAAACATCTCTGTTCATGCCCTGCATCACGATGGGAACAGAGGAAACTCATCCAGCAGGATCCCAGAGCTCTCAGAAACTCCAGTAACTGCTCCACAGAGCTCTCAGAAACTCCAGTAACTGCTCCACAGGATCACAGAGCTCTCAGAAACTCCACTAACTGCCCCACAGAGCTCTCAGAAACTCCAGTAACTGCTCCACAGAGCTCTCAGAAACTCCAGTAACTGCTCCACACTTTGTTACCACAGCAGGGAAATCAATCAGGGCTTCAAAAGCTGAACAAAAAAGCAGGAGCAGGCACCTCAGAGGAGAACCTTCCCCAAGTGCTTTTGGAAAAGAAAGGAACAAAAACAACCTGAGATAACTTTCATGTAGAGCAAAGCAAATAAAGCAGGGGCAGAAGTGCTGGTTAATATTTAACCTGCAGCACACACAACCCCAGAATGCCAGTTTATATTCAGAGTCTGAATTCCAGAATGCCAGATTATATTCAGAGCCTGAATTCCAGAATGCCAGATTATATTCAGAACATGAATTTCAGAATCTTAGATTATACACAGTCTGAATTCTAGTATGCCAGATTATATCCAGAACATGAATTCCAAGAATGCCAGATTATATTGAGAGTCAGAATTCAGAATGCCAGATTATATACAAAACCTGAATATCAGATTATATTCAGAACATAAATTCTAGAATGACAGATTATATTCAGAACCTGCTTTTCAGAATGCCAGATTATATACAAAACCTGAATTCCAGAATGCCAGTTTATATTCAGAACATGAATTTCAGAATCTTAGATTGTACTCAGTGTCCAAATTCTAGAATGTCAGATTATATTCAGAATATGAATTCCACAATGCCAGATTATATTCAGAACATGAATTCCAAGAATGCCAGATTATACTGAGAGCCTGAATTTCAGAATGTTAGATTATACTCAGTCTAGATTCCAGAACACAGATGATATTCAAAACCTGAATTCCAGAATATGATTATATTCAGAACATGAATTCCAGAATGCCAGATTATATTCAGAGCCTGAATTTCACAATGTCAGATTATATTCAGAACCTGATTTTCAGAATGCCAGATTATATTCAGAACCTGAATTCCAATAATGTCAGATTATATTCAGAGCCTGAATTTCAGAATGTTAGGTTATACTCAGGCTGAATTCCAGAATACCATATTATATTCAAAACCTGAATTCCAGA
>VZTB01011903.1:71519-113263 GCA_013397245.1 Thryothorus ludovicianus | reverse complement strand
GGGGCTGGGGGCGCCGCGGATCCGCTCGTCGCGCCCACCCTGGCGCCCGGTTGCCTGGACCCCGTTCCCTCAGGGACTGTGTCATGGGTCGCTGCTCTCCCGGGGCTGACCCTAGTTTCCCGCAGAGCAGCTGATAGGAGTTTTCCCGTCTCCTTTCGTGAGGCGCTCGCTGGCGGCTCTGCCCTGTCCCGCCAGCCGTGCCCGGTGCCAGCCACACGGCCGTGGCACACTCGTGCTGCTCGGCCTGGCTTCGTGTGCCACAGCCTGCGCTCCTCGCCCTCATGCTCCTGCTTTCACATGAGGCAGCCTGGAGTGGAATTTTTATTAGTAAGACTGTCCTGTTTCATCTTCCCTGTGGGAAGAGATGGGGGAACAAGGAAAGGGGAGAAAACGGTGTGGGGCCAGGAGAGACTTGGAGAAATTGCCTTCCTGCCAGACCAGGGCAGGGCAAGGCTGCCTGGCAGAGGTTTGCCTGAAGCAGATGGTTTCTGCTGAGGGCACAGAGATACACACTGGGACCTGCTGGCCACCTTGGATAGCCCAGGAGAGAGGGTGCCTCTGACGGGAATTTCTCCTGTTCAGCCCTGGGATAAGCTGAACCCTACTTGGTCTTGCGTGGAATCCCTCGACGCCAGCCAGGCTGTGCTGAGGTTACCACCATTCCCATCCTGCTGGTGAACCCTTCTCACGAGAACTGGCATGTCACCTCTGTATCAGGGCTCAGCCAATGCCATCGTGCCACAATGGGAACTGGTGACACCCCCAGAGTACCATCTGTTGTCCTGAAAATAATTCAATCCCTTTTCTACCCCTTTCGATATGACCAGGGATGGCTTTTAGCATCCTGGCCCTTCCACAAGGAAAGAGCTGATCCTGGGGTTTTTTGCCTGTCCTGCCTATTTGCTCTCAGCTCTGCCTTATCCACCCAAGTCCTCCCCATCAGTGTGTGGACAGTGATAATAATTTCTAGCACATTTCCTTACTCTCTTGCCACAGCTGGCCTGGAAGTGGGGTTCACACGCCATCAAGGTGGGCTTGCAGAGGGAGACAAGGCTTTCCTAATTTTTGCAGTCTCTGCCTGCCTGGCAAGCCAGACATTTCGGCCCCATGGAGAGCTTTGTAAGGCAAAAAAAAGGGGGGAGAGCTTTGTGAGACCAAAAAAGGGGGGAGAGCTTTGTAAGGCCAAAAAAGGGGGCCTCTCTTTTTGCCACTCATGGCGGGTTGTTGGGTTGTTCACAGACCATCATCCTGTTAAACAACACTTTAAAGAAAACAAAACACAGTTCCAAAAATAAAACCCAGAGACTGATGGGGCCATTCAGTGCGTTTTTTTCCGATTGTATCTCCCACTTGTCGGCCTGCCTCCTCCACACCTCTGTGAGCCTCGGGAGCTCTGTCCCACCCAGAGCTGTACGGACCTGCACGAGAAATACATTAGCTGGGTGCTTCTGCTAATGGGCTCATCAGCGGAGCAATTAGCACTGCTTCCAGGGGGCCTGGAGGTATTGTTTCTGGCCAGGAGTTATTGTTTCTGGCCACTGCATTCCAAAGATTGCACAGAGCAAAGGAGAAAGGCTGGAAACCTGAGTCACGTACCTGGTCCATCACTGAGAGTCCTGCACTGGGTCTGGGCCCAGATCTGACGAGCAGGGTCCTGCCTTGCCAGGGCACAGGGAGAATGGAGGGAATGCAGGGAGCCAAGGAAAGCCAGCAATGATGAGGAGGCCCGTGCTTTTGTGCCCTGGAAGTCTGGCATCATTATCCTATCACTGCAACACCATCATGCACCTCCAGCTGTCCTGAATACCAGGGATGTCCAGGGTACCAAGCCTGGGTGATCAGCCACCAAGCAACTGGGGGAAGAGATGTGCCCCCAGTTTTAGCCCTGGGGGGAAGATCCCTTCCAGGCCAGCTCCTCACCCAGCTCAGGTTGGTGGGGAAGGATGCACCTCATGCCCTTTACCCATGCCCTGGCTGCCAACCACAACCAAAGGTGGCCCCGGGCCAGAGGTGTGAGTGCCTTCGGACCAGGGCTCAGGGTGTGTGTGCCTCCCAGCCTGGCACCAGCGGAGGAGGACAAGTGCAAACACTGTGGCCAGTGGGGCAGGAGAAGGTTATCTGGGGCCCGGCAGTGGAAAAACTCTCAGTGTGTGACTAAGGCACAACAGCGCCAGGTGTGGGTCCAGACAGGGCAAGCGAGCCGGGAGTTATCGCTTCCCCGTGGGTTCAGGTGCCTGAAGCCAAATGTTTCCTAAGGGTGCGGTGACAGCCACAGCCCGCTATCGTGGCACCTGGCCCACCCTAAGCAGCACGGACACGGGGACCGGCCGCTGGACCTTCTCCCCAAGGCAGGGATGGGGCACTTCCCACTGCTCCTCCGATGGGAGACTCAAACCCTGGAGCATACTTCAGCAGGGACACCTTGCAGCTTGGTGCCTGGGGACCCAAGCTCCGACCTCATGGTGAGGAATAGTCTGCATCAGCCTGTCCAAGCACCCCCAAACGATCGTCCCACCCTGTAGCACCCAGGCTGCATCCCACCAACAACACTCTTGTCCCCTCCCAAGCTCCATGGACCACAGCACCCCCAAGGTCAAGTCCTGGCTGCCTTGCCAGGGCACAGGCAACACTCCTCCCTGCGGATCAACAATCCCAGACCGACTGTAGAACCTGTTGGCTGTAGCATGGGGAATCCCCATGAGCTGGGTCATCCCCAAACAGAAATCCACCTCAAGCTTCTCTTTCAGCACTCTCCAGCTTTGAAGACCCCAGGGCCCCACTCCAACTGGCAAGGCACTGCATGGTGCCAGGCCATACTGTGGCCATGACTCACACTTCTGCTGGGAGGTGTTTCTCAATACCTTGCTCCTTCCTTTACCCACTTGCCTCCTCATCGGAGCAGCTGGTCCCAAAACCATGGGGCTTAAGAGTTAAGAGGGTTCAGGGACCTCTGCCCTATTCCTGGGGTCGTTTGTGACAGGAAGTGATCAAGGTGGAAAAGGAAAGGAGGGAGACTTGGCCTAGCTCAAGGTTCTCCAGGTGACTGCAGGTGCACATACCACACAGGGATTGCACCCCAGCATTGCCTCCCTCAGCACTGCCAAAGGTGTTTTCTTGCTGCCCTCATCACTTTGCAGGGCAGGTTTTGCTGGGGACAGGACTGGTCTCCCTCCTCCAATGGAGAGTGTGTCTTGGCCCAGACAATTGGAAGAGTGTGTTTTTTATTAACAACAAATTAACCATAATTGTCTTTTCCACTACAGCCACTCCTCGCCAGCCATGCGGTGATTCCCAGCCATGCTGCTCCATTTGACTGCCATGCCCCATTGTGTGCCTGAAGGAGTGCCTTGCCCCAGGCACAGGGGAGCAAACCCACAGCAGCTCTGTTTGGAGGAGCCAAAGCACCTTTCCCTGCTCTGGCCGCTGTGTATGGTAGTGGCAGTAGAGCTGGACCTCACTCCTGCCCTGGCATAGCAATGATGAAAGGCGAGAAAGAACTGGTTCGTGCTCTGATCTCAGAGCTGAACCTCAAAACAGCCGTGAACCATCACTCCGGCTCCCAGAATGCTTAGGGAGGACAGGACAGTAGAGCCAGCCTTTCCAGTGGGACAGGATGGTTGGAGAAATTCATCGTTCCCCTGGAAATAAAAATAATAATCATAATAAAAACACAAAGCCAGAGATTACTTATACGCACACAAACACGCAGGCACGCACTCTCCCCATCTGGCTTTGCCAGCCTGACTCATCGCTAATTCAAACAGCCCACACCTTTCCCTCTCCCTCCATGTGACATTTTGAACAAGTCTCCAAGGAAGAGGCAGAGGTTTTGCCCCAGCTATCCCCTGGCATTGTAGCCTTGCCCTTGGGTCTCAGGAACAAGACATCCCCAGTACCTTATCACAGGCCACATGTGCCCCAGCACCGTCACTCATTGCACAGGCAACTTTCAGAAAGTGGGACAAGCAGAGGGTGGAGCCAGCAGTGGAAAGGACAAGTGATTGAGCCTGATGGATCTGTGACACCTGTGGATGCAGGCCCACGGTCCTGATCTCAGGCCTACAGGCAGAACACGATGTCCCAAGCTGCTGCCATCCTGCCTGGAATCACCCACATTTGTGTACCTGCTCAAGAGCAGACCACAAGGCTGGGTGCTGGTCCCAGAACAAAAAGCCCAACACCAAAATATTAGCTGCTCCTCAAGGGAATGTCAGACCTGCCTCGCCATTCCCATCTGTGCAGGAAAGAGTGGGATCAGCCCAGGTGCATCTCACTTCCACTTACAGGGGAAGCAGCCTCAGGGCACTCCCCAGCCCTGGCCAGCCACTGGGGGTGAGACAGGAGGGAGCCGCTGCCACCACCACCCTGGGCCAGGGCATCATAGAGCCTGTGTGCTCCCTGCACTGCCAGCATGGTGTCAGGTCTGGACAAGTTCCTGCCTTCAGAGGGATTCGTGCATCACAGGTAATCAGCTGTGGGAGGGAGGGAGAGGGAGGGAGGGAGGGATGGAGCCAGACCTGCTTGCTGAGCTCGGGACCTGCCAGCATGCTTGTGCTGAGTCACCACCTATTAACGCAGGGAAACCTCAGCACCTGAACCCCGCCAAGCTGTCAGGCCATGCCCAAGAGGACAGCAGAGACAGCAGCCAGGACCAGGCAGCTGACACCAACCTCCTTCCCGGTTGTGACCACAAGGCCAGTACTGCAGAGCTCTCGCTGTGAGGCACAGCGGGACAGGAGCGCTCAGGAAGAATTCAGGACCAGCAAGGCTCCCAGTTGAGTTTCGGCTGCCATTCGCCTTGGAGGTGACTCACCGCAGGACCAGTCACACCATCCCAGTGCCGCAATTGCCCCATCTGCAGATTAGGGAAACTGAGGCACAGGGAAGTGGGGTGACTCAAGAGCTGTTGCACAGGAGACGCTACTCAGATGCCGAGGCTTGGGCGTTCCCCATCGATCCTCCGCAGCTAACTTAAGCAGAAATGAACATCGATGTAAATATTTACTGACAAACAAGCTCAGCCTCACCCTCTCCTCTTAGAAGAAACCTTTAAAGTAAACTCTCCTGGCTCTTTCATGTTTACATCTTGTTTATTTATTATACAGCAGATCACAATATTTCAACAGTTTGCATATAAAGAAAAGTAACATTTCAGAGTGCAAGAGACCTAACGTGCCCAAGCAGAGAAATGTTAATTAACAATATACACAGACAGGAACAGTGCACTTCCCAAAGCTGAGACTCATCTGTGTTCCCAGCTAGAAAAATACATTAAAAAAACCAGAAACATTATATATTACTGCTTTGTTTAATTTACAACTTGCTTTGCAGAAGCTGCACTTAAAAAGACTCATTTTGTTTTGAGCTTTTTTTCCCCCCCTCTACAAAAGTTTCAAGTATAGCAGAGATCTGGGCATTCGTAGCTGGACTCACTGTGCTTTACATACTAAATTTAAAAAAGCAGCATGGGGAAGGCAGCTGCAGCAGTACCTGGTGTCATCCTGAGGGGAAGAATGAGGAAAAAAAAAAAAAGACAAGAGCCAGGAGAGACATTTTAGCTCTTGAGTGGAAAACTGGGAATGGCCAGGGCTGGACTGCCCAGTGGGGTCCCAGGCTGGTGACAGGAGCATTCCTGCCCTCTGTGCAAGGTGATGCTGTGCTGCCAACACCTGCAAACCTTTATAGCCATGAGCCAGTCAAATTCCACCCTTGCCTCATCTACTCTGAACTTTGGGTCAGAGTAGTATGTTCTGATGATCACAACCGAGACAACCAGCAACCCATTTCCCAGCACCACAACCAGCGTGCCCAACTGGCATGGCTCTCCATCCAAAACGCAGCCAGGAGTCAGCCACCACAGCCCCTAGAGCCAGGGGGGTGCCAGAATCTGGGGGAAGAAGGTTAAGCGGATGCCAAATACAAGCCAGGAGTTCTGGAGACAGATAGATCCCTTATGCACCAGTCCCCCCACTCGGCAGGTACCTGACTGGGGAGAACTCTCCAGGCATGGGGAGCTGAGTGGTGACACCTGAGCAGATGTTTCTTGCAGTTTTGCTCCCCATATATATCACCAAAGCAGCCCTTCCCTACCACTTGGCCGGGCCAGCTCTCACAGGGGCACGAGGAGAAAACTAGTTATCAACTACAAGCGGAGAGGGCTGGGCGGCCAGGCTGCTCCCCACTGCCATCCCTGGCCCGACGCTATTTACACCATGAGCTGGCTCCGAAGACATCGAGTCCGGCCGCAGCCACTGCTCACATGTGCCGCTTCATGTGGAGGGCGAGGTGGTCTGAGCGGGAGAAAGCCCGCTCGCAGAGGTGGCACTGGAACGGCCGGTGCCCTGTGTGCTTGCGGTAGTGGCGGGTCAGCTCATCGGAGCGGGCAAATTTCCAGCCACATCCTTCCCAGGTGCAGTGGTAGGGCTTCTCGCCTGCAGAGGAGAGGGGGTGTCAGTGGGCTTGTAGGTTCCCACCCTCCCTATGCCTTTAGCTCTCTGCTACCCTACTCAGCACACCCTTTTCAAGGGGGTTCTCTGATCCCCACCCTTAGGAGATGGGAGTCCCACTATACACCTCTGCCTGACCAACCTTCCCTTCTCTCCCCCAATTTTCTGCCTTCCCCCATGTGCAAAGGTCTGTTCTCTGGGCACCCCTGCCCATAAAAACCACACCTCCCTTGTGCCCCTGTTTCTCTTTAAGCTGTGGGTGGTCCCCGGCTCTTCCCTGGTGTGGGGTGGCACCATGTGCCCTGTCTCAGCTCGGCCAGAGCGGGTCTCACCATACAACCCCCCAGTCTGTCTCCCTGTTCTGTTCGTACCTAGCCCCAAGTGGAGGGCTTCTCCCTGTCCCAAGTCCTACCGCCTCAGGCACCCCCGGGCCCCAAAGCCAGCAACAGGAGGCGCCACGAGAGTGGGCTCGCTACATGCCTTTGTCCCCATGTGTCCCTGCCCAGCCCCACCACGGGGGTCCTTCTGAGCACTTTGGGGGCTATCCCCATTGCCTCTGCCCTAGACGCAGAATGCCTCCGCACAGCCCCATGCCCATGCGGGCTATGTCTGGGTGTCCTCACACAGCCGCACTACGGAGACCCCGCCGTACACTCCCTGACATACCGAAGGAGTCTTCTCCACGCGACACGCCCCCCTCGGTGTCACCTCCCCCGACGCCCCTCCATCCACACCCCCAAACGCGCCCGCGGGTCTCACCACGTGCCGCGGTGCCCCCACCCGGGACCCCTCTGTGCGTGTCCCCGCCCCGGCGCGCCCTTACCCGTGTGGGTCCGCATATGCGCCTTGAGGTGGGAGCTCTTGGTGTAGGTCTTGCCGCAGCCCGGGTATTCACAGTTGTGCGTGGCCGTTCGCTTGCGCGCCCACGAGCGGCGGCCGCGCTTGGGCTTGCAGTCCTCGGGGGGAGCCCCGGCCGGGAAGTACTCCAGCACCGGGGAGTTGGGCGGCGTGACCAGCAGCCCCGGCAACCCCGCCGGGCCCGGGCCGGGCCCCTTCAGGGGCTCCCTGAAAACACTGAAATGTCCATGAAACTGCGGTGGCGGCTGGGGAGCGAAGTGGGGCGCATAGCGATGCGGGCCCACGGCGTAGTGGGGCGGCAGGTCGGCCAAGAGGTGGGGATCGGCGCCAGGCAGCGGCTCCTCAGGGGGCCCCAAGCGGCCATGGGGGAAGCCCGGGTAGGGCAGTGGAGGCCCCGACACCGGTCCCGGCCCGGGACCCGGCGCCACGCGTGGCTTGTGCTCGCCGCCGCCCGGTCCCAGGTACTCGGCGGCGGACATCCCCAACATGCAGGCGCGCTCCTCCGGCTGCTCCTTCTTGATACGGGGCCCGAAGGACTGCGCGGGGTCCAGGGGCAGCGGGCGGGCTAGGGCCGGGTGGAGGGGCGGGTGGTGATGGGGGTGAGTGTGGTGGTGGGGGCCGCCGGGCACCCGCAGCTCCGTGTACTCTCTCCGTTGCGGGTCGTAGTGGCCGGGCAGGTCCGGGGTGAGCAGCTCAGCCACGTAGCTGTGGCCCTGGCCCTCGGGGTAAGGCGCCGGGAACTTGCCCGGCGTGGAGTACGAGCCGTCGCTGTCGTAGGTGGTGCCACAGCTCTCGGGGGTCTCGGGCAGGGGGTAGTTGAGGCCGGTCGGCCCCTGCCCGCCACTGCTGGTGTGCGCCAGGATGAAGTCCAAGTCCACGAACTTGCCCAGGTCGTCCTCCTCCCGCTTGACGGCAGCGGGGCCATCCTGCTGTAGCATCCTCTGCGGGAAAATGAAGCGTCAGGATCGGCGGGGAGACGGTTGCGGCGGCACCCGCCGCCCCAACACCGCGGCCCGCGCCTCCTGCTCGGGGCGGCGGCTCCCCCCAACCCGTCCGACGGGTCGGCACCACTCCGGCAGCGCCGCGCCGCCCCCGGGGCGCCCTCCGACGGCGGGAAGGCGGCCCGCTCCCCATTCCCCAGCCGGGCTGAGCCCCAGCCCGGAACGCTCTGTCCCGTACCCACCTTACCACCCTTCCCCCGGTGCCAGGTGCTTACGTGGAGCATGTCGGCGGGCCGCTCCTCGAGCGGCATCAAGTTGGCGAAAGTGGAGATAGAGGGCAGGGCGCTCTCGTCCACGGCCGCCGCCATGGCGAGCCGGGCCGAGGCAGCGGGGCCGGGGCGGGCAGGGGAGCGCAGTGCGCGGAGCCCGGCACTACTCCACTCCCCGTGGCAGCAGCGCTGCTCTGCGCCGCCCCGCGCCCCTAAGCTGTTAACAGCATGGCTGCGCCCCGATTGGCCCGGCCCGCATTGATATTCGCCGCCGCCGCCTACTATTGGCTCCGCGCAGCCTGGGCGGCGCCCCCTCCGGCGGGGCTGCCCCGAAGGGCGGGGGGCGGGGGTTGCCGCTGCCCCGACTGGGCTGGGAGCGCTCCGGGCACGGCGGCGGGGTCTCCGCGCCCTGCTTTGCCCTGCTCTGCGAGAGTGTCCCATGGGGGGCGAGAGATAAGGGCTGTGGGTCGCGGAGGCCGGACCCCTGCCCGCGACGTGAAGGGGCCGCGGAGCCCTTAAGCCTCGCCCACGCTGCGAGCAGGGAGGGGGGGCTGTGGGTTACAGAGCTGGAGGTTCCCCGGCACCCTGTCCCGAGTGGGAGAGGGGCGATGGCTGTGTCACATACGCCCGTGTGTAGAGGCAGAGAGTGCCGGAAAGGTCTGGCGCAGGGGTACGGGTAAAAGCATTCCAGCCGGTGTGCCGGGCACTGCACTCACCACGGGGGCCACCGAGCGCCTCAGCGAGCGAAGGGGAAGTCCCAAAAAGGGGTGCTTGTGCCACTATAGGAGCTGAACCAGAAACCCGAGTCCCGGTGCCCCCACATCCCCACGCCATTCCTTTCATTTAAGCGCACCCGTGAAGCCGCGTCCTCCCGCGCCGCTGCTGTCGGTGGGGCAATCAGCAGCACAGAGCGTACCAGCTCGCATCTGGCTGCGTGCAGGGTGCGTGTGCGGGCAGAGATAACTGCTCGTGGACCCTGTCGGGGGCTGGCACTCTGCCGACACCGCTTCATCTCGTCCCACAGCCCCCACAACACGTTTGCCTGCCCTCCCTAGGGGTCAATGCTGTGGCTGAGTCTCTGGCCGCCCTGGCACGGGGGGCATCGGCCGGCTGTCCCACCCTGCCCACCCTGAGCACACTCTGAGACAGTGCTTGCCCTCCTGAAGGCTTCCTATGGCAGAGAATGCAAGGACAGCAGGTTATCCCACCTTGCAGGAGACACTCAAGTCACCCACCCTATTCTGGCTGGTTGGATGACGGTACAGAGGCCCAGGGCACTGGACAGGCCTCCCCAGGGGCTCTCTCCCTCCCTGTCCGGCTCACAGCAAGATCTTCTCTGCTTGACCCCCATCCAGCCAGTACCAGGAATGGCCCGGCTACTGTTGCGCTCGTCAAGAAGCAATGGCCCTTATCTCTTGGAGCCTGTCTCCCTGCTTTCTGGAGCTGTCCATCTCCAGATACCTTTCTAAGAACTGAGGCTGCTGCCTGCTCTATTCAGAAGCAAGGAGTCAATTTAAAAAAAAACAAATATAAACACCAAAGGTGAGGTGTGCACACACACCACACGCACATGCCACTTTTGAATCCAAAGCTACTCTACCAGTTGCTTTCATCACCGCGCTTTAATTATAAGGTTGGAGCATTGCAATAAATTATTTCAGTAATCCAGTGGAACAACAACAATTCAGATCTTCCCCCTTTTACCAAGAATCCCTGCCCTGGTTTCCAGAGCACATGTTGGGCTGCTGCCTGGGCCCCATCTGCTTGTCTGCCAGAGAAGCAGCAGGTTTACTAATGGCACCTATTGGGTCAAAACACACGGGCTCCCAAGTCCTTCCTGGGAAAAAGTAACTTCCAAAGTGGCACAGAAGCATGTGGACATTACTTGAAATTACTTGTAGCTTGCCTCCCAGAGTAGTTTATTCAATTCACCAGTTAATCCCATTACTTGTTTCTTGGCCAAATAATAATTAATAGCAAGGCAGTTCCTGCCCCAAACTTTTACAGATAAGTGAGAGAAGATGCCATAGGAGACAAACACTAATTCCTCTTGGTTTTCCCCTTTTCCAGGCAGTTCTGGCATCTGCACCCGTGCTGACTTATTTTGAGAGGCGTCGCCAACAGATCAGCTTAATTTTTACAGCCAATATTTCTTGCAAATGTGGGATATTCCCCAGGAAACTCTTTTCACTGATGCTGTGGTGGGAGGGCCAGCGCAGCAGGCAGCGGCAGCATGCCAGGCACCGCAGCAACACAAGCACTGCCAGCGCTGACTGTGCAAGGAGCCGGGAGTGCGTCATGGGCAGGGTTTTCCTGCTGTGAGCCATGGGCTGGGCACAGGGGGTCCCTGCCACAGCCTTGTCAGCCCCTCAGCCACAGAAGCCCCCTGTGAGGTGAGTGAGAGGCAAGCAAGAGCAGACAGTGTGTGCACAGCCCACTGTTGACAGAAGCCCATTTAGGAAACGTGGGTTATCTCCCGTGCCACTACAGCAGACTGTGAAGTCGCTGGCATCCCGAGAGATCAAACAGGAGCCAGGCAAGAGAGCAAACAGAAGGTGGGAAGGGCTGCCCATTCAGGTGATGGCTAAAGAGGAAAGGGTTAATGGTTATTCTTGCTTTTGGCACATCTGGCAGCAGAGGAGTGAGGAGCATGGCTCACCCAGCATGATGTGCCAGAGGTGGCCTTGTCAAAACAAGAGCTTTGTCAGCGCTGTCAACACTTCCACAGTGCTATGGCACACAGCATGTGTGGGATGGGCAGTGGGACAATGCCCTATGGAACGACCTGAGGTGGAATTGGTGCCGAGATTGTTCAGCAGGAGCTCTCTTCCCAGGAGACCCAGAGGGGTCCCCTACCCCACAAAACATTGGGGACTGAAAAACACCTGCACAGTGAAAAACACTGCACATTCCTTTCTGTGCTGTCACCTGGAGCTGGGAGACTGGAGCAAACCCAAGGACTCTCCTTCAGAACATCTCCAGTGCCCCCTCTTCAACATCACCTACAGCATCACAGCCCAGAGAGCTTCTGTTTCAGTGGGAGGCAAAACCCAAGCCCCAAAAGGTCCACAGGGGACCCCACAAGAGGTGCCAGGGAGTTCCACACCACAGAACACCCTAAACAACTGTGACACTCCGGGGTTATATCCCTGAGACCAGAAAATAAATCTGGCTGGGTTTTACTCTCTGTCTTCTCCTCTACATGGTACTGGCCTGCCTAAAGAAAGGTCCAGGATCTCCCAGACCTGCCTGTACCCCTGAAGCCCCCTTCCCCTCCTGAAAAGAAAAGAGGAACTGAAAATGAAATTAAAGCATAATTCAATCCGGAGCGGGTCCAGAGTAAAGTCATCTGCTCTTATCGTGTGCTGGCAGGCTCTTCCCGCTCTGCAACAAACACAATGTTATCAGGGCACGGAGGGCAGATTCGTTTGCACGGTCCGGTCCGAGCAGGCTGCTGTGTCCGCCCTGCCTGCCCTGGGGTCTGGGAAGCACCGGGATGCACGGCCAAGGACCGGGGCTGCGGGGGGCTCGGGGAGGCAGGCAGCACCCCGGCGGCACTGACAGGGAGCTCAGTCCCAGGATAGGGTGCTTTGGATGGAGGCTGCATCCAGCCTCCTCTGGTCAGAGGAGATGGGTCAGGTTTCTCCCAGTGAATGTCAGCGCAGAGTAAAGGCTACAGAGGGACAGGGCCCACGACTGATGTCTTTGCCTATAGGAATATTCATGGCCTCATCTTCCATGGGTGCTGCTCAGCTGCTTAGCCAGGAGCTGCCAAGCTGGCAGATCTTGGCATCCCATCCTCTGGCAAAACAGCCCAGCAGCACCTCCAGACCCCACACACACTCCCAGCCCCACTGCATCGCCTGGACTGCATCCTGCTTTGATCTCTGCCTGCTGCTTGGCTGTGCCCTGGTGGCTCCGAGGCCAGCACAGCCCTCTCCGTCCTTCTTTATATACCCCTGTTATTTTTAACTCTGCCTACGCAAATCCCGAATCCGGAATGAGCAGCGGCCAGGGGCCAAGGGGAAATGGACATGGTGCAAATTTCCTGCCCTTTTTACCTCTCTTCCTCTATAACACACAGCAACGTTTTTCCTCCACTTCTTAACTTTCACTGGTACAGGAAAGCTGAAAGCTCCGGGCTCTGCATAGAGCCACAAGGTCCAGCACCACAATGGATGGGGTATCCCACTCGGAAGGGACATCACACTCAGCGTGGTGCCAGGAGATGTCCCTGCCTGTGGCACACACCAGAGGCTCCGTCAGCAGTGCGATGTGCTGAAGGCATCCGGACAGCCCTCGCAGCAGCAGCCTCACGTGCAAACACGTGTGCTCACGTGCCAGCCCAGGGCCCCATCCTTCCCCCTGGCCCAGCAAGAGCTCTGGCCTCAGCCACAGCAGCTGTGACTGGACCAAAGCCATGGGAGCCGTTCCCTTTTGCCACTCACAGAAGTGCTGGACACGACCTGTGACTCCTCAGCAGCTCCAGGAGTAACAGGAGGAATTGCTGTTTTCTGGTTCCTTGTGATCAGCAAGGAGGAGGAACACAGAATATTCTTCCCAACTACTCTGGTTAAATCTTTTTTTAAAAGGCACAACACAGATTGCCCCAGCAAGTTGCACAGGGTGTTTTGCAGAGGATATGATGGTATGGCTGCAGTACCCAGGGGATGTGCATGTTAGAACCCTTCTCTCACATGCTGGAGTTTAATAGCTGTACATCATGTAAAAGCAATTTGTCTACAAAAGTTCCAAATGGCCCAGGTAAACATCTCTGACACTCTTTTCTGAGCAGTGTCCATCCATCCTCTCAGCTATATTCTAAGGTATTCAGTCTCCAATGAACCTGGATCTTCAATGAATGGGGAAAACCTCCCTTGCCATGCACAGAGGCAGGAAAAGTGTGGATGTGGAGGACAGTGCTGGTCAGACCTGATCCACTCAGATATACACTATTTCCCAGCATGGAGAAAGCCTGGCTAGACCTGGAACCTGGGTACTGGTGTGGCTGCTGTATCCAGACAATGCTAGGTCAGTGAAGGAACAGTTTTCATATGGGAACTGGGGCTTGGGGTTGAGTGAACAGTCTGCACCCTGAGTCACTGGCACCCATGGGAACACAGCTCAGTGTGAGGCAGTGGGGGACAGCCCAAGGGACAGCCCTGGGGATGGAAGAACAAGCAGGGAGCTGGAGAACTCTTTGTGGAAACTGTTTTCCAGGTAATTTGATTTTGTTATTCCTCCCATGCAGCTATCTGCCCAGAGCCACCCTGCCAGTATAAATCACATACCATAGTGCATTGCATGGAAAACTCATCCTGCTACCATCCCATGCCCCTGGGACACTGCACCAAGGCCACCACTATGGCACAGGATGCTGGAATAAATCACAGCCAGCCACATGTGGCTGCTGCAGTGGTTTTACAGAAGCAGCCCACAAAAGTGTGTCCTCCCACCCACAACACTCGTGGGGTGCCTGGCAGGATCAGTGGCCACCCTGTGTCAAGAGCAAACCCCTCTGCACTGGCATTACATAGGGTGCTTCATTCTGCTCCAGGAAGTGGAATGTAATTACTCAGTCTCCTGGTAGTAAATAGGTTTCCAACACATTACAAAAGGCTGTATTACATTTTTTTATCCCCGGCCTTGCTCATGCTCTGTGCCANGTGTCCTCCCACCCACAACACTCGTGGGGTGCCTGGCAGGATCAGTGGCCACCCTGTGTCAAGAGCAAACCCCTCTGCACTGGCATTACATAGGGTGCTTCATTCTGCTCCAGGAAGTGGAATGTAATTACTCAGTCTCCTGGTAGTAAATAAGTTTCCAACACATTACAAAAGGCTGTATTACATTTTTTTTTTATCCCCAGCCTTGCTCATGCTCTGTGCCGGTGAGCTCATCCCCTGGGAATACCGTCTCCAAAATAGATTCACTCCCTTGTTGGAAATAATCAAATGGGAATCCAAGCTGCTGAGCCCAAGCCCAATTCCTCCCTTTGTTCTGGGGCTCTGGCAGTGAAGGGGTTCGGAGCAGGGTGACAGGAACTCGCCTTCTCTTTAATTGACCTTCGATGATGAAACAATCAACCAAACGATTTAGAAATGTGCATCCAGTGAGATCATCAGGAAAACTTCTCCACAAAGGGGCCTGTGGAAAGGAAGGTGCAGTAATCCACCTGCCCCAGCCGCCTCGGCAGGCCTCACTGCATGGCACAACGTGGTACAGCATGGCATGGTGTGTCACAGCCACCCAGCGCCTCTTGGGCTACCTTGATGTGGCTTCATGCCAGAAGCTGCCAAGCTCGGTCCAACATGGGGAAGAGTACAGCTAGACCTGTCCCAGTGAGGACATCTGCTCCCATGGGATGTCTGTCCTCCCTGTTTCCAGCCCCAGCCCATCCTTAGCTACTGGGCACCCATTTATCCCAAACCAGCACCAATGGGTAGTGCTGCCTGTCTCTACTCCCAGACTCACTGCAAGTGCTGCCACCCCGTTTCTATGACAAGATTCCATGATGTTGTGGGGGAAAAGCCCTCCCAGCCCCACGAGCACTGCCTCCCTGGGGATTTCCATCTCTCGCACCCTTTCCCCAGTTTTTTGCAGCCTGGCAGGAGGGCAGCCACCCGGGAAGGGCTGGAATGGCTCCCTGGCCCCAGCTGTGCTGCTGGGGCTGCCCCGGCTTCCCCAGCCCAGGTCAGTGCACGCTCCAGCTTGGCATGTGGCAGGCACTAATTTTGGCCCAAAGGGTATCCCTTCAGCAGACTCTGCCACCAGGGTGGTTTTGAAGACAATCTTAGCCGGAGTCTTCCTTCCTCGACTGCCAGCAATCTGGAGCCAGGCTGGTGTGTTTGTGTTGTGTGTACATGTGTGTGTGTATCTCCAAACCGCAACAAATATTTCATATTCATTTTCTTTCCCTTTTTTTTTTTTTTCCCTCCAAGCCCTTGGCTGTGGTATTTAAATAGTAGGTGTGGTCCCAGTGCTGTGTGCCAAAACCAACACCAGTTCCAGAGCAGATAACCCTGCTAGCAAACGCAGCAGCGAAACCACACTGAACTGCTGGGAGAGCCGTGCTGGGATGGGCAGCGCTGCTGGGCATGGCCATAGCATGGCCCTGTGGGCAAGCAGGCAGCAAGCGGGCACAGTGGCCACTTGGCTCCCTGGCCTGACACAAAATCTCAGCCAAAGGGGCCGAGTGAAGGGAGGAGGTGGTGGACTCAGCATGTCCAGCTGAAGGGCCATGCACCAGCTGCTCACCGTGTGCAGCCAGGAGCTGTTTGGGGTGGACACAAATGGTCTTTTGGGGTTTGTTTGGTTTTTTAATAAAACAAAGCAAAACATGCTATTTAGTCACCTATTTTCCATGTTATAAACAATCAAAAATATTTGTTTGTTAAAAAGGCTACTTTTCTCCCCCAAAAAAGTAGAGTGTGAGCAAGTGGGAGGAGAAGTCCCTCCAGTGTTTTAAAAGCAGTTTGCAAAGAAACTTTCTTACGCCCTGATGTTTTTCTCATCCAAGCTGAAAGCCCTGAAATATGGTGAACATCATGTATTTCAGCATGAGTCACCCGAAGAAAACCAGCTGCCTCACCTACCCTGGGAGCGCTGGCTGTGCCTGTGTGTACTAGGGACAGTGGGGACAGAGGGGTCCTCTCTGTGCTTTTCATCTAAGGATGGATAGAGATAAATTAGTTCAGGCAGGAGAGGAATGAAGAAGGATTGCTGCAGACCCAGAGCTGGAATGCCACCCTCCCCTTCCCTGGGGCAACTGCCATTTTGGAGGATGGAGAGGGGTTGCTTTGGAGTAGCCATGAAGTTTTGAGGATTCAAGGTGTGAGCATAATCCCCAGGGAGTTCACAAACTCATCCACAGATAAGTGTGCACATTAGTGCTGCAGGGAGTCAGGTGAGGGCCACAGGAGCCCAGCTCCAGCAGAGCCTGTGCCTGGATGCTAATGTGCCCCCAGAGCAGCACCCACATCCAAAAACACAAATTAAGATCCTTATTACAGCCTTCAATCCCCCAGCTTTCCACAGGGCTGGCAGGGCACCAGGTTGCTTAGAGGGTTGGTTCTTATAAGATTTTGCTCCAGATGGGACATATTTGCCTTCTACCACCTGTGGGATAGTGGGCCAATGTCCTGAGACAAAGACTAGGGGTAGCCTCAGCTTTTCCAGACCTGGCACTCACACCCCACTCTCCTCCTGGGTGGCTCTGGTATGCCATACCCTGTGTGCTCCTGCCTTAAGCCAGTGCCTTGTGGGAAGTAGGCAGAAAGGGCAGAGCCATCCCACAGTTGTGGTCCCAAGCAGAGACCACTAAGGTGAATGATCCCTGGGACACTTCTCTGCTGGGGACAATGCCAGGAGATGGGAATGCTCCTCTCCAGGTGGAGCCAAACACCCTGCCCAGAGGATGACCGAGGATAAGTGTCCCCTGGCCGGACAGTGCCTGGGGGTGGCCACAGGCTGCCTGCCCCTGAGCTGAGCTGGTGCACGGCCACGGCCAGGCATGTGGCAGGCACAGCCAGCTCACCTCTCCCTGCCTCCCGGCCCGGCCGCAGCTGCAGCGCAGGAGAGGAGCTGGCCAGGCGTGCAGCACTTTGCCAGCAGCACAAGGTGCACGGCGGGGCAAGGATCCACCCAGCCCGTGGCAGAGTAGGAGGGTCCTTGGCAGACAAAGTTCTGTTTTAAAATCCACAGCCAAGCCGACTCCCTGCCCGACCTCAGCGCGTGTTCTGGCTACGGGCAAACAGCCTTGAGCCCAAGCCCAGCCTCTAGTGGCCTCCATTTTCCTTGGCTCCATCTTCCCTGACGTGCCTCAGTCCTGCTCCGCCACGGCCTCACACGTGTCAGCTCAGTGCGGTGTCCCGTGGCTCCCCAGGGATTAGCTGGCCCCACTGGCACGTGTCCCAGCGTGGAAAGGAAAATAAAGTTCGGATGTCACCTCCCCAGTCAAGAGTGGAAAAATCTTTCCCAAAAAACACTCTTTTAATCCCTCACTGAGAGTAGCTGATGTTGGAGTCCCCAGCCCCACGGATTCACAGCCAAACAGGGAATTTTCCACCTACATCAAAGCAGAGCCATATGATTTTACAGGAATGGACATGGAGGTTGTGTCCTGTGCACCTGCCCGCCTGTCTTCTTGTTTTGGAAAATTGCAGTGAGCATGAGGCACTGTGCAGGATACCGAGGTCCCCTGCTCCACATCATGTTGATTCAACCTCTCCTGCCTCTCCCAGCACTCTACATACTGTGAGGTGTAGGGAGCCTGGGGGCTTTCCCAGGAATGATTATCCTAAATCCATCTCCCCTCCCAGACAGGTAAAATGGTAAAATGAATGAGGCCTGACTGGGCTCATGGAGCATGTGATGGCGAGGAGGCTGCTCTGACTACAACATGGGATAGGAAGAATTAAAGGGGGTGGAGAGGGGATCTCAGGGGCTTAGAGCTGGCTCCATCACTGCCCCCCATGCATGCCTCTGCATCCCTACCTCTGCTCTGAAGGAGAGGATGCTGGGGGACAGGGGGAGTTCCTAAAGAGCTGAGGTGAGGTTCTGGGGCACTGTGGAGCTCTCTCCATGGAGCTGGGGGACTCCACAGGACTGCTTTTTGGGCTCTTCCTGGGTCAGTGGGCAAGGGACCACATGGGGAGAGCCCAGCCCTGCATCCCAGGCTTTCCCCAACACCAAGCCCTTTGTGGAGCTTGCCCTCACAAACTTACAGCCCAGGGGTGGGGATTGCATCCATGGGTTGGTGGGCAGCTCGCCCCCCACCCAAGGTTGCCACATCCCAACCTCGCTCTTAGCCCTTGGGTGGATTTAAGAAGGATGCCACTAAAATAACTCGAACACGGCTTTGCCCCAGTAAGCCTGCTCCAAATCACTTGATAAACACGGGACCACAGCGGGCACTGGGACCTGGGGGTACCCGGCCGTGCCTGCTTTACCTCCCCCACACCATCCGTGGCCTGGGAAGGTGGCTGTGCCTTCCCCACTAGCCCAATCTGATGCATTTCAAAGCCGGGCAGGAGCACGGGCCGCCTGCCCCGAGGACATTAGTGTCAGGCAAGGGGACATGCAGGCAGCCCCAGCTGGCGGTGGGGATGGTAGGAGATTGCTCCAGGAATCTGCACTTCCCGTAAAAGGTTGATTCCTGGAAGGAACTCCGGACCGGAGCCATCAGTGGGACCATTACAGGCCACTCCAGCCATCTGGAACTTTTAGTCTCCAGCCAGGTCTACTTCCACTGACTGTGATGTGTGGAGATTCTTCTGTCCTCCAAGTACACAATTGCAGGGTCATTTGCATCTAAAATGGGAGCTGGGCCCTTTAGCGGCTCATCTGCTGCTGATAGCAGGGCTGGGAGCCTGCTCGGGCACTAAACCCGCTAATGCAATCAGCGGGGCAGGGGCTCTGCACATCAAAGATCCCCCGGCTCCCTTATAGCAGCCTCCCGGCCACAAACCTCCCCTCGGCCACCTTTCATCACTGCCGGAGTGGCTGTCACCCCTCTCCTGGGCAGCCGTGGCTTCGGGAAGTCCAAGGAACAGGGATGATGAAGGGCCACCAGCCCTCCTTGAGTGCAGGATGGGACCACTGCTGCATCCTTGCCTGCATCCCTCTTATAGAACCATAGAATTGTTCGAGTTGAAAGGGACCTTAAAGACCACTAAGTTCCAACCCTCCTGCCATGAGCAGCGACACCTTCCACTAGACCAAGCTGCTTAAAGCCCCATCAAGCATGGTCACTTCCCCACGGCTGTAGTTTCCCTCCCTATGGGACTTCTTTTGTCCCCATTCAGGTTGTGGAGGAACATGACCTTGGAGAGACTGGATAGGGGGCCACAGTCCCCACTGCTGATCTGAGGCAACCATGGGGCCAGCACAGGACAGGAGCACCCACAAACACTGTGACTCATTAATGGGTTTACTAATAACATCCGAAAGGAAACTGGCTGAGGCAGCCCTGCCCCACATTCTCTGCACCAGGGAGTGGCATCGTCTTCATCCCACTGCAAGGTGTCCCTAGAGAAAGGACTGGCTGCCCTGGTGCCACGTACCAACAGGGAGAGTGCTGCTTGGCATCCACATAACAGGGTGCTGGATGCTGGAGGCTCAGCTGAGTGGTTCAGCCAGCACCTCAGAGTGTCCTGGATGGGGCTGCTACATCCCCTAAGGCGTGCTTGCAGACCAGCCAGCGCCTCCTCCTCTTGGGATAGTGCTTTCCTCCTTGTTTATCCTCTGAACCCTCAGGGTCATCCACAGAGAACCTTCCCGTGGAGTAGAGAGGCCACTGCCCGAGGTAGCATCACACTGCACCTGCAGGCAGGACAGACCAGAGCCATCCCTGGATCCCGGGGCATGCACTGTGTGCTCCCACACCGTGGGCTGCTGGCCCTACTCCTCCTGCTCAGGCAGAGCCTAGAGCCCCCTTGGGTCACTGCATGATCCTTGCCCTCCCTGGATGGGCTCCTGGCTACAGCTCTCTTCCGCTCAATCTACGGCAGGGTCTCGGTCTGCTGAAGGGACAGCACAGTGCTCCTGGAGGGACGTGAGGACACCTACTCAAAGGTGCCAGGAGTGCACAGGAGTGCTGGCTGCGCTGGCTCAGTGTTACCCAGGGCGCTGGCCCGCGGCTCCTGGCCAGCAGTCACTGCTCATGGCAAACACAGCTGCTTCCCCATCCTTCTCCAGAGCCGGCTCGTGGCGCCAGGGGCTGTTGCCATATGGTGCTGATGTGTACACAGCACCTGGGTACACACAGTGTGCCAGGAGACCTTGCTCTGGGGTCTGCCTGGCCTCAGGGGGACACAGCACCCTCCAAATATCTGCACCCTTTTGCAAGGAGCGGGGTGGGAGCCCTCAAGTACTTATACAAGGGATGGGGCCTCACCACTGGCTGAGCCGTGTCTAATTTGGCCTGCTGGAGATGAGGATGGGCTCCTGGCATGGTCAAGAACTGCTCCCCCCATTCCAGTGGGGAGCTTTTGGGCCAAAGTGGTGTTTTTTCATGCCTGCTGGTGGTTTGGTGCTTCCAGTGCAACCAGTGGGATGCCAGGTGGCTGTGGGAGTCCCACCCTAGCAGGGAAAGCTGGCAGTGACTCATTAACCTGACCAACCCTGCCTGCTGGGTGACTCCTTCAGCAACCCATCCCATTGCTGTTGCCAGCCCCTGCTCCCTCCATGGGCCCAGATCCTTTGGAGTGCTTGGAGGGTAGTGGCCAGGCTGGCTGCCACCCATGGGGGATATCCCCTGAGCCTGGAGGACCCCACACCTCGTGGCGAAGGCTGCACCATTGGCACTCTGTTCCCATGCCCTGGCTTGATAGTGCCAGATTCAGGACAGGGGGAAAGAAAGTCATCCTCCACTCCTTTTTCCCTGTTTTCCTGCCCTCTTAAGGGGAATCCCTAACCTCTTCCACAGGGCCTGTCCATCCTCTTGCTCCCAACCAGTGCATGGGACAGGGAGAGGGGGAGTCCTGTTGGGACTGTTCCAGTTACCTGGGGCTGAGTCAAGCCCTCAAGCCCTACTCAGCCAACACTTCACCCAGCTGCCCCAGGGATGTGCACATCCTGGGGAAAGGATGCAGGCAACGTTTGCATGCATCCAGGGAAAATGGAAAGCCACATTGGGGTGTGTCCCAGCTGTAAGTTGCCATTTTGGGAAAGGGGTTGTAGGTCTGGGAGGGGCAGATGGGCCAGGTTAGGGTGAGGCAGTAGGCAACAGGTAGGGAGGGGACTGGCTTTGGAACCCTCCCCAGGAGGTTCCGTAGAGTTTAGCTCCCCTTCACAGCTGCTGTGGCAACAGAGCAGCAGTCTCCTGCAGCGTGATGTGCTCTGATCTTGCCGCAGGAAGCCCCAAAACAGACCCTGAGTGTGCAGGAGGCTTGCCCCCCCCCACTGGACAGGGGATGATGCCCAGAGTGTGGCAGGAGCAGGCTGGGGGCTGGGGCCGAGCCCTGCCTCACCCAACTGTCCTGCACAAGTCCCGCAGGCATCCAGCTCCCAGCCAGGACCCACAGGCTGCAGGAGCACTGATGCAAAGACAAGAAAGCAGAGGCACCGATGCTTTGCTTCTCCCTGCACTACCATGGCTAAGGATGCACTGCATGAACACGGAGCCGAGGACCACAAAACCAGCTCTCCAGAGAAGTGCGGGGTGACAGAACAGGTGATGGTTGGGAGCTGCAGATGTTGTGGCTGGGGGGAACTGGTGAAGTAGGCAATGAGAGGTAGGAAGTTGGACCCCTGCTCTACTGGGTGGTGGTGATGGGGGGGATTACAGGGTGGTTTGCATTTTTGGGGGTCTCCCTGCAGCCCTGCTGGGAGGCTGGGTACAGTGAGGGGAGGAGCAGAGGGATCAAAGAGGTGGGGGAGAAGAGAAGCTCCTGAGTTGTGGGTCATTTTCTGCTATTAACATCTGTAATCTCCCAAGAGCAAACTGAGATTTACAGCCTGTTATTAGGCTGTTACTCAACCTGTTGTGCAACAGCTCAATTAAAAAAAAAAAAACCCTGAACGTGATTAATAGCCTGCTAATAAGGGGGAAATCTCTCCTATTTAATTCAAACAGCCTCTGCCTGGGCACTCCAGGAAGGTATGGGCTCTCAGCCCAGGTTCCCAGGCTGGCTGCTGGGCTCCTGCTGGGATTTCCCCAGGAGCTGACACTGGATAAAGGTCCTGGAGGGTTGGTGGGTGCTGCTCCCCACCACAGATCTGGACTCTGGGTTCCCAAGGGCATTGGGGTGCGATCGCCACCTCCCCCAACACTGCCTCCATGCAAACAGGGCACCAAATGGTCCTTGGCCGTTCTCGTTCTCTGTGGTCACCCTCTGGAAGAGGTGGAAACTCTGAGTCAGCTGTGGTTCTTATCCAAGCATCTCACCTTTTCTTTGGCCATGACTCGCACCTGAGTCACTTTGACCCCACAGCTTCCTGCCCTTCCGCCTTTCACTGCCTGTGGTCCAGAGGGTGCTCTCTGTCCCTCGATCTTCCTACCTGCTACAGCTTCACCTTTTGACTCTCATTCCCTTTTCCAGACATCCAAACCAGTCCTCCCTGTAAGCACTTCCATGGCCTTGAGACCTGGTTCCTGAATTCCTGTGCTCCTGGGTCTTTGTTTCTTCAAATTTCCTTCTTAGGAGAGGAGAAGCAGGCAAGTGTCACATGGCTGTTCCCCTCAAATCCAGTCTCTGGACACTATGTGCACCCCACAGGGACCCCAAGGACTTGTCCCTTGTCCAAAATGGGGTCATCACCACAGGCTTAAGTAGAAGAGAAGATACCAACAGACCCATTTACACTTTGCAGCCTGGATTCAGCCCATGCCTCTAAGTCAATGGCCTCACTCAGCTGGTGTTTGACCCAGTGACTGCGCACCGTGGTTAGCTGGATTGCGGCTGGCCTCATTCCTATCCCTGCTGCCAGCCCAAGTCTTGCCTGTGATCCTGGGATATTTCAGGAAAGCTGCCATCTGGGATCCACCTCTTTGAAGCATTTTCCTCTCCCTGTGGCGTTAAATCCCTTGGCCACTTCCCTTTGGATGAACACTGGCCCTGCCCAGAGGGACTCACAAGCCCTACCCTAGGTGAAGAATTTGGCCACCTAGGAGCTGCAGCTGTCTCCATCCCTGGCTGAAGGCAACATCACCTGCAAATGCCAATGCCTCTGGTCCTGCCAGCAGTAGCTGGTCTCCAGGGACATTCTTTGCCTGTCCTGGGGTGGTGGGCAGCACCTGGGGTCAGAGAACAGCCCATGCCACCTCCAAATGACACCCAAGGAGAACTGAAGCATCCCTGAGCAGCTCCTTCCAGCATCTTGATGTCTGTTTGGGAACAAATACACCTGGAGAGGGTTGGGCTGGGGTACCACAGGGCAGTGTAGACACAGACAGCATCCATGGGCACCAGGACAGTGGCATATCACAGCGGGGGACAAAAACATAGAGCTGGGGTCCCTACTCCCCACACCTGACCACCCTGCAAGGCCAGGCAGCATCAGTTCACCCAGCCCACGTGCTGGTGATCTCCACTGCAGCTGCCGCCCGCCCCCACATCCAGCACAGGGCCGCAGTGGGCCAGGACTTTGTTGGTGGCCCCTGGGCTCCCAAAACATCCCGTCTGGTTGCCGCTGTGGGACGTGTGGGCAGCCCCACTACGGCAGCTTCCCGCAGACTTGCTCAACGCTGCGGAGGAGGGCGAGCTGAGCCCGTCCTCGCTGCCCACACAGGTAATGAGGGCTCTGGCGCTGCCTCGTCAGCAGGCACTCCCGCTGCCCCGGCCGCACATCCATCGCCCGGCGCAGCGCACGCGGCGCGGGAGCCCGGCCGCTGGCAGGCCCGGCCCTGCCTGCTTCTCACGTGGCATTGCAGCCAGGCTGCATTTTCCACATTCTGCCCCGCTCTGAGTCATCGACACCTCTGCTGCCAAAAGCTGTACCTGTGCCTGGCTGTGCCAGCAGTCTGTGCTGGCTCCAGTGGCTGTGCATGGATCTGTGTAAGGTGATGAGGCACCTATTCGTGTGTGTTTGCTCCAAGGTGCTCTCCCCTGCCTCAGAGATGCATTTCCCACCCTTGGCCCCAGGAGAATGGCACAAATGTTCCTACCTTGCCCTGGGGAAGCTTTTGTGCCAGAGATCTGCACCCCATGGGGAGCACCCACATTTGTACCCTTTGCCCCAAAGCATCCCAGGGAAGGGGTTTGCATCCTCCACCACCATTGCCCAGCTACAGGCACTGCATCACTAACCTCCTTCTGCCTCCTGTCACAGGTCACCATGGTGCTTGACTCTTTCGAAGAGTGCAGCAGTGCTGCCAGCAACCTCACCCTGCTGGCCACCCGCCCCAGCCCCAGCCCCTGCTCAGCTCCATGTGCACTGTCCCATGTCCCCATCCAGACATGCCAGCAGTGCCACCCCCCAGCTCTGAGCCTGGACTGGCATTTGTAAAAGTAGCCATGAGCAGGTCTCAGGCACATGGGAAGCACTTGACTAGGGGCACTGTGTGATGGCTGTGGGGGTGGGGTGCAGAGAGGCAGAGATGTGTGGGGCTCTCACCCACAATCCCCTGGCAGCACCTCGGGGTGGCTCACTGTCAGCAAGGACTGCACGTGCCTCTCCTGTCACCTGTGTCTTCGATCCACTGTGGAGCCTGGCACAAGCTTGCCAGGGATTGCCAAGACCCAGCACCAGAGCGATGTGCGCTGGATGTACAGGAGTGTGGGGATGTGTGGCAGGAGTCTATGTGGTCAGTGTGTGTCCATGGTGGTGAGCCATGCATCCATATCCCCATGTGATATCCCCAGGTGCCCAAACTGAGCCCGTGTGGCCTGGGGCAGGGAAGGAATGAGGTGAAGGGGGCTGGTGAGTGGGCACACGGAGGTTTGCATGTGAGGGACATGAGGAATGCGGGGCGGTACACGGTGTGGGGTCTGGGCTCATCCAGGCATGCAGGGATCCCATGGGTGTGTATGTGATGTACGCACGTGTAGGGTGTGTGTAGGTATGTATAAAGATGTACAGGATGTGCAGGCATGAGAGTGGTGCACATGCATTCCCATGGGGGCATTTGTGTGGTGCAGATGTGTGTGGGGGATACTGGTGTAGGCACAGCGTGTTTGGAGGGGTCTGGGGAGGGCTGTACAGACCTGTGGGATATATGTTCAGGCATGTGCATCACTCCAGGGGAGCATGGTGTAGAGGGGGGTGTAGGGGCTGTACATGTGGGTGTATACATGGCATGTGCAAGGTGCACACGATGTCAGGTGTGTGTCTGCCCACCTGTGCCACACAAACATGTGCTGGTGTCCATGGCAGCAACTCCCAGCACTCAGCAGTGTTCCAGGGAGCTCCGCTGGCTCATTTGGTGCCAGCAGCCGGCCAGCTCTCGTGTAAGGAGGTGGCTGGGGAACAGTCCTGAGCCCTTCCTGGTGCCTCTCCCCACAGCGGTGGCTCCAAGCCGTGACACAGGGGCCAGGCTGTCTCTTTCCGGCTGTTTCCCAGCCTGTCAGGCCAGTCATGTTGGGTCTTGCTGCGATTTCCCGGATGGTTGCTTGGCACCTTCCTCTTCCCTATCCGGATGGACAAGTTCCTGGAGCACCAGGCTGGGGCAACACATCTCCTTGGCTCCTGCCCTGCCTTTCCACCTCCATGCCCTGGCTTCAGAATCCCTCTGCAGTGCTGGCCAGCTCCCTGCCCGGGTGATTCGAGGCGGGTGTGAGGCAGTGGGGCTGTGAGCGCTGGCTCCCAGCGGGCGGGCACTGAGTCACGGCAGGGCGGGAGGCACAGGGACAGAGCTGCCGCCTCTGCCGGGCGGTTGGGGCGGCTGGACTGGCTGGGCCAGTCAGGCTCGGGCCAGCAGCCCAGGCGGGCGCCGCTCGTTCGCCACTGTGGCTGTCGGACGTGCCGGGAGGAGCAGGGCTTAATGGGCATGGGCACATCCCTGTGCTGGAGCCTGGGGAGAGGTGCCCGGGGCTGGGCAGGAGGGCAAGGCTGCCTGGGGATGGGAATTGGGCAGGCAGAGCTAGGCATCTAAATTAGTGTTTTCACACTTTCACCAACTTTAAACCTCATTACATTGAATTAAAAAAAAATCAGAAAATCACATTCCCAAAAGAGCTAGGCTGGCATGGCTCCAGTGAGCTTGGCTCTCCTTCCCACTGTGCTGGATGGTACCGGCCATATGGGGATGCTCAGCCTTGGGGAGAGGCCAGATCTCACACTGCCCATGGAAAACCCCTTCCTTGCCTGGAGCCAATAGCAGCTCCGTGCCAAGGGTAAGGATGCAGTTTTCAGCAGAGGGTGTAGTCATGGCCACAGGCAGGCTCATGGAAGCCACTTGCCATGCTGAGTCTTGCTGTGCCTTTCTGTCCCTGCAGCCTGCCCAGGGTCACTCTCACCATGCCACCATTCTTACCCCGGTAGCTGAACAGCTCACATGCCTACTTGCCCACCCCTCCTTCTGCACATTGGAAAACTGAAGCAGAGAGTGTGGCAGAACAGACACATTGGGTTAAGTCCTAGAGAAGCTGTGGGCACTGAGCCATCAGCCCTGCCCAACCCCACACACTGCAAGTGCATCCTTTGGGGAGAGTTGGAATGTGCAGCTCAGGCACTGTGGTAGAGCCAGATCCATTTCAGTGTCCCAAGCAGCCAGGGGATAGCCCTGGGCACATGCTCCCCAAGCCATGCTAAGCTGTGGTTTTGTGCCCTCCTGGCCACACAGGCTCCTGGCTGGGGCACGGGAAGTGCAGGCCCTCAAACATTCAGACCTGTTCCATTTATTCCCACAACCTGTGATTCGCATTGCTGCCAGGGTCTGTAATTACCCACAGCTCTTCAAGGCAGGAGCATGGTCCTGCTGGGACAATCCCCCTGCAGGGAGCCAGAGGGACCCGCAGGCTAGAAGTCCCCTCTGATACCCTGTGAGACCCAGGGGCTGCACCTCCATTGGAGGGAAAAAGGGCTTCCTTCATTCCTGGTGTTTCCAGGAGCCCCCTGGCTATGGTGTCCCACCAGCCAATGCACAGGGCACCAGAGCAGGAGGCAAATGAGGTGGGGATCACTGGCTCAGCCCAAGGGACTGAGGAGTGGGGCTGACCAGCCCAGCCCCACTGTTGAGTCAGGGTCTCCTCCCTGGCAAGCAAGGCCAAATCTAGGAGGGATAGAGCCCCTCTATGCTCAGAGGCTGAGTCACTCAGAGTTCTGCTTTCCAACCCTAATGATGTCCTTCCCACCCCTGCCATAGACATCTGGTTAATGAGCTTTGTAGTTCTTGCTGGGAAGGTGCTGCGAATCTTGTCTTTCTGTGGTTGTCACCCTTCCCAACATGGGCTCCTGCAACCTGCCCTGTATCCTCTCCTGGCTGGCAACTGGAGGGTGAGGATGCACCAACCCTAGGGACCAAGACTTCAGGGCTATTGACAAGTCTGGGTGCCCTAGCAGAGCCAGGACATGTCCAGCTTGAGTCGTCCCATCCAGCCCCACGAGTATCCTGGAGGATGGCTTGGGGGAGAGTCATGTTGGAGAGACTCAAAGGACCTTGTGGACCCCACAGGGCAGTAGGGTGGAGGTGCAGAGATGGCACTGTGGTGAGTGCCAGGCTGCACCCTTAGTGCATATCTGGGGTGCAGGTCTGCCACTGCAGCCAGTGGCAGGGGCCTGCTGTGGTGTAAGGAAGCCAAGTGCATTGCCTCAGAAGGAACAGTAGAAATTTTCATCACTGAGGAACCTATCCCTGAGAATGTCAGAGCCTGGCACACCTGTGCACAGGGCTGTACATGCCTGGCACATATACAGGGATGTGAAGATTCCCTGAAGCAGCAAGTGGGCAGCACCTGCGAGCCCTCTCCTGGCTCTAGTGCCATCAGATCAGTGTCCAGAGCAAGGGTTCTGGACATCAAATGCAAATCCACCATGTTCTTGTTGTCCCCCACATTGTCCCACCAGAACCTTCACCCCATGAGTGATGCTTGCCTGGGGCCAGGACAGGTAGAGCAGGATCCCTGCTCTGGCCTGTCATTTTGTCTCTAATTGGATCCCCTGCTGTTCCCCTGTCAGGACTGAATGAGGGCTGGCTAATGAGGGGAATGTGATTAGCGGGGCAGGGGGCTGGCTCTGGGCACAGGAGATTTCCCTGGGCCAGGTAATGACAGGCTTTTGTCCCCTCTGCTCCTGCTCCCAACAGAGGCAGGAGGATGAGGATGCCTCGGGCAAGGAGTGGGTACCAAAGTGCTGAACTCAGCAAGTCCTGGCTGTTCTCACTCATCTGTAATGTCCTGCTAAAGGGGATGCCTCAGCTGCTGGAGCCTGACTAGGGACCCAGGAGTCCTGGCTCCTGTTCAACCGTCCAGACCCAATGTGTCAGCTGTGGGGACATCCCAGCACTGTCATCCCTAGGCCTGAGGTTCCTGGTCCCCACTGGGAAACTCATGTAGCCATCAGGGTCTGTCCTTGGACACCACATTTCTAGTAGCCAGGGTTTACCCAGGATGGGACAGATGCCTGGACAGCAGGCTTCAATTTACTTGAGCCCTGGGCCACAGTGCCACAGGCTGCAGAGGCACGTCGGGCCAGTTGCCCCCCATGCTGCTCACCTGTGCAGGGGTCAGCATGAGGATACATCAGGCAGCGCTGTTTGGGAGACACATTGGAGCCCATGGCTGCTGGGAGCCAGGAACAGGACCTGGTTCTTGTGTGGGCTGAGCTGGGTGTTGTACTTGGAAGAGGCCAGGACAGAACCAGGAGAAAAATAGGACTGGCTCCCGTTCCTGTGCGTGCTGAGGGTGCTCTCAGGCCTTGAGGGATGTATGTGTGGGTCCCCACTTTAACAAAGGTCTCATAGCCAGTGCTTGGTCATACTTCAGCCCTGTGAGGCTGCAAGGATGTGAGGGACCAAGTATGGACATGGTGTACAGAGGCAGAACCCTGCAGTGGCACTCTGGTGCTGCCAGCACATGGGACAGGTGCTGTGCCTGCAACCTGACAAGCAGGAGAGTAGAGAGGCAGACAGATTGCGTGTGACAGGCTGAGGATAATTCACTGCTCCTGAGGAGAGAAATCTTTCACCTGGAAAGGAATCTGCCCCCCTCCGCCCTCAGCCCAGGAGGCTGCAGGGCCCAGAGGGGCAGGGAGGGGTGTGCAGGTGAGCATGGACAGGCAGGGCAAGCAGCACCCTTCACTGGGCAGGGCACTCACAGCACTGCCATACCTGCATGGATCCCTCTGCCCCACAGACACGAGTCCTGACTCTCTGATGGGATGCTGGGAAGGAAGCTGGAGTTGGTGCCAGCTACTCACCCACCCTGCAGCTGAACATGCACACCACCACGGCTAGCACTGCCCTTATGCCAGGTACAGGTACAGGAATGAGCTGGACGTTGCTTCCTGATCCCAACAGCCTGGAACCAGCAGTTCCCGTCCTGGCATACAGGTGGGGGCACGATCCTGGTGGGGTGCTCAGAGGCCCCAGCAAGGTGCAGTATATTCACTGCTTTGGAAAAAGGCTGTGCCTGGCAGTGCTGAGAGGGCAGGGAGCCAGAGCGGCTGGAGGGCTCCTGGGGAGGGTATGGCCTGCGTGTCCCAGCCCATCACTGCTGTGCTAGGGAAGCTGGCTGCATGGCAGGCCCTGGCATGAAGCAGCGTCTTTGCTGTACACCTCTCGTGTCTTAGCATCTCCCAGGAGAGGCAGCGTGTTCCTCTGAGGATGTCCTGGCCTTCAGGGTGCTGAGTACACACAGACACGTGTGTGGTGTGTGTGTGCATGTGTTTGTGTGTGTGTGTGCGTGTGTGTGTGTGTACACACATATGTCTGAGCATGAGCATACTGGCTGTGCACGTGACACATCTTCAGTCAGGGCTAATTAGGCAGTGAGTTGATCAGCAAACGACCCTGAAAGCATTGGCTTTCTGGGGACAGCAAAGGAGACAAATGAGGATCAGTGAAGACACAGGTTCCCCCACAGCATCCCTCGCAGCCACACCTGAGCCACAAGAAGCTTCACATCACGGTCTCCTGGGGAGGATTTTCCCCATGTTCAGCCAGGTGCATTGATCCCTGTTGTCCTTGTCCCCAGCCCTCTGCCTTGCTGGCAAACAGGCTGAGTTGATGAAGACAACATGCCAGCAAGGATGCTGGAGCAGGCTGTTAGCATGGGGAAGGTTGGGCAGCTGTGGAGGTGGCTTTGGTTCCCTAGGGTGGACAGACACACCAGGGGGACACACCCTACTGAGCTGAGGCCACAGATGGCTGTGCCAGGCACCCTACCTGCAGTGGGCAGGACTGCAGCAGTGTGAACAGTCCTCTACCCAGCACTGTCACACTCCTCTGCTGGTCCCCGTGTCGCCTCGCCGTCCTGTCCCGCACAAACATTCCCTCACTCCCAGCCATGGTAAATATTGTTGCAGGGCAAACAGTGAATCAGCCCTCTTTGTTCGAGTGCTGCTGGCAGCCCCATCTTGTTCGACTGCTGTTTAATGACCCTCCAGTTGTGTACCCTGGAGGTACTCATTAACCTTGGGCTGCAGATGGTGAGGAGGATGGATCTGAGCTAGCCAGGAATGGTTTGACAGTGCTGGGGACTAGCTCTGGGCAAATTCTGGTGACCTTTTACCAGGAGCGGATGTGCCAGAGGTTTCCCCTCACACCTCTGCAAGGTGCGGCCAACCTGCTGACAGCTCAGCATACCCACAGGCTGATGTTCTTATCACAACCCATGAGTTCTATTTTATTTTCTTTCCTGATTCTCCTCCCCGTGCTGTTAGTGGAGGAATGGGAAGGGAAAGTGAACAAGCAGTTGAGGAATGGGAAGGGAAAGTGAGCAAGCAGTTGTGTGGTACTTTGTTGGCGGCTGGGGTTAAACCTTGACACCACCCCACAGGACAGCACAATGGGGCTTGACTAGAGCAGCATCCCCTTTAGAGCATCCCTCTTCAGCTCAGTCCATGCTCCTGGCACAGCTATGGGGTGCAGAGGAGGTGCTGGCTCTTGTAGAGGGATGTTCCAGCCCCTGTGTGAAATGGGGGAGTTTCAGAGGCCTCATGATGGGAGCTGTGGGTAGGAAGGCTGTGCAGTGCACCTTGGGCAGGTTGGTGAACACCATGAGTGTGAACAGCGGGACATCCTGGGACATGCAGGATGCAGGACAGGGGCTGGAAATGGGTAGTCCAGGCACAACTAGGAGAAACATGTGTGCTGAGCCCATGGGAACCTTCTGCCACTGCTTAGAAGCTGCTCCTGCCACTCTGCCTAGTCCTTACCTCCCATTCACGTGTTCCTGGTTCTCTCACAGCACCTCTAATTCCATCCCACTTTGTAGTTTGGTTCCTTCTCCCACTGTGANGTTGTGTGGTACTTTGTTGGCGGCTGGGGTTAAACCTTGACACCACCCCACAGGACAGCACAATGGGGCTTGACTAGAGCAGCATCCCCTTTAGAGCATCCCTCTTCAGCTCAGTCCATGCTCCTGGCACAGCTATGGGGTGCAGAGGAGGTGCTGGCTCTTGTAGAGGGATGTTCCAGCCCCTGTGTGAAATGGGGGAGTTTCAGAGGCCTCATGATGGGAGCTGTGGGTAGGAAGGCTGTGCAGTGCACCTTGGGCAGGTTGGTGAACACCATGAGTGTGAACAGCGGGACATCCTGGGACATGCAGGATGCAGGACAGGGGCTGGAAATGGGTAGTCCAGGCACAACTAGGAGAAACGTGTGCTGAGCCCATGGGAACCTTCTGCCACTGCTTAGAAGCTGCTCCTGCCACTCTGCCTGGTCCTTACCTCCCATTCACATGTTCCTGGCTCTCTCACAGCACCTCTAACTCCATCCCACTTTGTGGTCTGGTTCCTTCTCCCAGTGTGGTCCAGGCCTCACCCCTAATGGTGCCAGTGGTTCTTAACCCACAGTGGTCCATCCCATGGTGGTCAGTCTCTGAGGGGCAATGCCAGCACAGCCCAGGGACACTCCATGCACCAGCTCTGGAGCTATGCCCAGGATGCCTCAGGGTTCCCAGGGCTCCAGCACTGGTGGCACAGGCCCCTACAGTGGTGCCCATGCCAGCAACAGCCGGTGCCAGGGTCCCAACCCCAGTTCTCTGTGCCCTCACACAAACTTGTTCTCAGGGAGCTGGAAAATGGGGTTGGTGGTGGGTGACAGCCCAGGGCCTGAGGCCATCCCCACTCCCACCAGCAAACTACAGGAGTCAGCATCCTCGCAGGAGCAAGTGCCTGCTGGACCTTTACTGCTGAGGACCTGGTGGGATCAGAGCAAGGCCATGGTGTGGGGCAGGGTCCTGTGACCGTGTCCCTGTAGGGCTGTGCAGGACCCAGCTGTGCTGCTGGCAGAGGGGACAGCCTGGGGAGGACCTCAGAGACTGTATGGGGTGCCTGGCATGTTGGATCGGGGCTGCCAGGAAGGCCCCGATAAACATCTAGCCTCTGTTTATTTATGACTGAGGTTATTTATACCGCAAAGTCCTTTAAATTTAGCTGGGGACACACCCAGGCACCATCCAGTGCTGACGGCCGTGGGGAGCTCCTGGTGCAGTCTGAGCTGACACACCAACTCAGGCAGTGGGTACACCAGCAGCACCAGATGGGCCCTGGAACTGTCACCTCCAGGACTGACATCCACTGTGGGGTGCGAGGCACAGGAGCGTGGCTGTGGGGACAGCAGCACTTCCCATGAAGGCAGCATGAGGCTGCATCCCAGAAGGACAGAGTTTCCAAAGATGATGGCACAGGCTCCGTGAGGACCCCAGTGCCACCAGGGCAGGTCCATATCTTCTCCAACACAAACTGACACCTTCCTATCCCTGTGGTCAGTGCCGTGCGAGTCTGGTTGCTGGGTCAGAAACAATCTTGGGGCTACATCCCGAAATTACAGCCCGGAGCTGAGCCGGGTGGGCTCGGAGCAGCCCAGGGCCGTGGGGCACGCTGTGCCACCCCGACTTAGCCGGCTGTGCCCCTGCGTTGCCGTCCCTCCGGCCCTGGTGCGGTGCCGGGGCGGTGCGGAGCGGCCCCCGCCGCCTCCGCGGTGTCTGCCTCCCTCTGCCGGCTGCGGCACACCCGGCGCTGCCCGCTGCCGCTCCCGCCTGCCCGAGCTCCGCGGTTTGCAGTCCCTCAGCGCCGAGGCAGATCCGTCCCTCGCCAGCCAGGCCAGCTGCCCCGTTCTTCCCCTTCACCCTGTTATTTTTTAGCATTTTACTCCCACTGTTTCCAGCTGTTCCATGTGTGGCTCCGTCCTCGTTGCTACAGCATCATCTGGAGAGAAGAGGTTTTGCATTTCCACTGCTCTGCAGTGAAGCAGAGCAGCGTCCAGGCACCCAGCTGTTAGTCTGTCCCTTGTCCCATGTGGACGGACCCTCTGTGCGGTGCCATGGACACTTGGCACTTGCAGCTCTGTGCTGTGTGGACGTGCCACCGTGCTCATCTTACCAGACTCCTTGCTGGTCTGCCCAGTGCCTTTAACAAGTTAATTCCTTGTCTTGGAAAGGGACTCAATAGTTTTGGACAGGCGAGGTCAAGTTTACACGAGGCAAAGGCAATGTGCTTTAGGATCCCTACCCACTCAGTCTTTATTAATTAGATCCCATCTCAAACTCTGCTGTTTCTCCAGGAAAAATGTGATGCCCACCAGCCTGTGATTGTCCTTGACAGCTAAGACAGCCAGCCCCATGTTTTTCCATAAATGTGCTGCACTTCATTATACTCTGACACCAAGCCTTTTACCTCCAGCTTGTCCTAAAATCCCTGCCTCACAGTTTAAAAGAAGTCCTAAACGACTCTGTGTCTGAGCAGTGGGAGCTTAGACAGACCAGCCTGAACAGCACCTGCATGCCCATCTCTCCAGTGCCTCACCCCACCCTACGAGGACCATATACCTGGCTGGTCCCCAGGCCAGGGCCATCCTTCTCAGTCTTTTCCAGCTGTCCCCTCTGTCCCCTGCTTCCCTTACTGCTGCCAAGTTACATTAACAGCTGCAAAGCTGCATGGTGGAGCTTGCTGGGGTGAGTGTCCCTAGGACAGGCAGCTCTGCATGGCAGAGCCTGGCCTTACCCAGAGGCTGCTTATCCCTGTCCTCAGACATTCCAGAGCATGTTTTCAGACTTGGGGACACTCTCAGCAGGGATATCTGGATTTTATCTGCTGTGATATGCGATTTTATCTGCTCTCCCTCCCTCCAGCTTTACACATGGAGCTTCTGCAAGCTCTCCACAGGGAGACACGACACGAGCCGTTGTGGTTACAGAGGTGATGGGTGCTCGGCAGCACCGGCACACACCAGGCATGGGACACAACGCAGAGGGAGATAACCCTTGTACTTGCCAGCAGCGAGGGCTAAGGGACCCACGCCGGGCTGTGCCCACCGCCTGTGGGGGACAGTGTCCCTGAGAGAGCCGTAGGAGCCAGGCAGGCTCGGGGATCCGCTGCTTTGCGGGCGGCTGCAATGAGCAGCAGCTGTCCGCAGAGGGAGCGCGGATCCTTCCCCGTCCTCCTCCTCCTCCTCCTGCCGGCAGTTCCCCTTCAGGCCCCGGCACCTCTGCCCGTGAGTGTGAGTGCTCAGCATCCCCAGACCCCCGGGGACCCCTGCGCTGCACGGGGCGAGCTGCGGGACAGGAGGGCAGAGCNTGCTCGGCAGCACCGGCAAACACCAGGCATGGGACACAACCCAGAGGGAGATAACCCTTCTACTGCTGCTCCTCCTCCTCCTCCGCAACAGGAGGGCAGAGAGGTGACCCTCACTGAGCAAGGCTGATTCCTGCCTGAGCTCTGTCCATGAGGCACGGATGCCTCCATCTCTCTGGATATGTGCTGGGGAGATCACCCCCAGCTGCTTAGGGGGTCCCCAGCATTCAAGTCTGGACATGCCTGCTGGCAGCAGCCGTAGAACCCACTCATCTCTGCCAGCATCAGGAATTTTATTTAAAATTGCCTGTCCCGATGTCCATGGGGTTCAACCATGGAGCTCTCCAGCTTCCTCACACTCTGGGACCTACACTCCTAATGCAGTTGGTGTCATTTTTGTGCCAGAATGTGCTGGATTGCCATGATTCCAGTGAGAAAGGCACTCAGATTCTTTAAGTGACATTTAAAATGCTCTTTAATAAAGCTCACACTATAAAGTGACTACTGTAGATAATCTTAGATCCCTTGACATGCAGGAACCCTGAGGGGCCCAGCATTAAACAGACCTCTAGTCCACACACAGTACACCACGCAGATGCTGTCAGTAGAAGGGGTTATGCCAGTTTAGTCAGTTGAGATACTGTAGAATTTCCTTAGAAGAAAACATCTCTATTCAGCATTTTACTGCTAGAAAGAAAGATGCTGATATGAGAACTTCTTGCTGCTGTTTCAGGTAAAGGCATGGATAATGCACATGGCAGGTACCAATCGTGAGGATCCTGCAGACTCCTCTGTTACAGGCTGGTTTCTAACCTGGAGGAGCTTAGCCTGGGGCCAAGGGATGCTCAGAGAATAGGTCCAGGCCTGTGCAGGCTTGCTGTTCCACGGGTCACTAACTCCTCCTGCTCAGGGCCACAGCAGCACCCTGGCTGTAGTCTGTCTGCCAGAACGGGCTGTTTCCTAGAGCTCCTGTCCCAGTGATATCATTGTGTCCCTCCCCCATGGGTATGCTTGGCTGATTTCCCCAAAGGGAATTTTACCAGAAGTCAGAGGATGGGTGAGGAGAAATGTCCCAAAGGGAACTGAAACCTCTGTTTCATGGAGGGTGGAGGACTGCAGGGTAAGATGGGTGGACAGCACCATGTCCTCTTCACTGCCCTTGAGGGTGCAATGGAGATGGCCTTGGGGCCTCTCTCCAGGGATTTGTACAACGGGCAAATGTCATATGGGGGCAAGTACTGGCTGCTGCTTTGCCAGGCTGCTGCAGCCATTGTCCCTCGTCCCTCAGCCTATTGTCTATGGCAGTGCCACTACCCCAGCGACGCTGCCCAGTCCAGCCTCAGCAGCCAGGTGTGATTTATGCCTGAGTCCCTGCCTGCCCACCGCTCCCTAGGGACGCAGCACCAGCCATGGGCAGGGCAGCAATGCTACCCCCTTTTGTCCGGACCCAAGAGCCAGCTGGCCAGGCTGGGGAGAGGAAGGTGCTTGAGGCAAAAGGGGAACGGGATGGGGAAAGGGATGGGGGTTGGGAGATGGGGGGGTGTGCACGTACAGCAGGTGGCTGGCTGCCAAGTTGCAACAGGAGATGGGAGCATTTCTGCAAGCCTTGCTGAACCTCCAGGCACCAGCTATCCCTGTCTGGGGGGCAAAGGTGGCTTTGACAAGGCCCAGGGCTACAGCCACACACCCTCCCCAGGCAGAGTCCCCCAAGGATGCACCTGGGTCATGGCAAAGAGACAGACCCTGTGGTGATGCTTGTCCCAGCCCAGGGTGCTCTGCAGCCCCTGGGTGGCAGGCTGAGCATTGCAGTGATCACTTCCAGCTGGCTCCAGGTCCATAGGGCGCTGTCATGGGATAGCTTCCAGCCGCCAGGCAGTGGGGGACCAGGGACAGCTATTTTGGGCAGCCCAAGGCACCCCAGCTGTCCTGCTCTCTGCAGCACAGTGCACTGGGCAGGGACCTGGGTGCTGCCCTCAGAGAGGAGGACATGCTTCCCATGAAGGACCCAGCAGCCTGTTGCTCCCCACACCTAGGGGAGAGCCACATTCCAGGGATGAGGCAGCCTGGTGCAGGGCTGACCTGGGTGATGCTGAACCCATCCAGATGGCTCTGTGCCTCCCAGACAGGTGTCACCAGGGCAGAGGGAGGAACAGCAAAGCCAAAATATGAGCTCCTAGCAGTAAAATCCTTGTTTGTATCCAGGACTGTCCCCACTAGCCACACATAACCATGGTGTTAAACACAAGCTCTGTGTCGTGAGCTGAGTGTTGTGTGTGCTGCCGAAGCTAGAAGGAGGGCACAATGGGCCAGTGTAGGGACCCAGCTTCAACCACTGTGGCTGCTATCCCCTGGGCATCCACACCCATCTTGCTCCCCATCCAAGCCAGAGCTTCTCCCAGGCTGTCTGGATACTCTGTGAGGGAATTTTCCATGTCACTAGCAGGCATGCAGGCACGAGAGTGGAAAGTCCCCAGGAGCCTGTGGCTGCTGGGGATGCAGCTCCCTGTGACCACAAGCAATGATGCCTGTGGCATTTCCTCCTGATGTCACTTGCCTGTCCTGGCACTCGCCCAGGCTATGGGCACTCCGTGGGAGCCTGAAGAGGGTGTGAGCTGCTGGTAAAACCTGGGGCAGGGCTGAGGGAAGGGCAGCCCTTGGCACAGCTGGGGCAGGGGTCCCAGAGCACAGCACTGCCCTCACAGCATTGCAAACACGCCAGATCTGTGCTGGTGACGAGGCAGCTCTCACGAGGTGGCTTCAAATTGCTGTCAAATCAGGGACAATTTTGGGGGTTTTCCAAGAGCTTTGATACTGTCATGGGTGCTTTGGGGCAGGAGATGACTTGCTGTCATAGAACAGTTCAGTTCCCCACGTGTCAGGCAGGATTGAGATGACATGCCAGAGAGAAAAGAAAGATGGGAAAGCTGGGAGGACAAAAGACAAGATGATGGCTCTTCTGTAGCATTTCTGCTTCTCCTCTTGCAACATCCCTCCTGATAATACAGGGCCAGCTGTGAAATCTCCAGAGTGGGCACAGCCAGCCTGTCTACTAGGGACTTCTATCCCCTGTCCTTCCATCCAGAATGCAGAATGCACAGGTTGTTCCCCATCAGCTCACTTCCCTTCCAGGCTCCAGTGCACAAGTAGAAATTTGGGGGACCAGGATGATGACCATTCCAGAGTGTGTGGTCTCTCAGTCTGTGCAGCTTCCCAGGCAGCCTGGTGCCCTTTGGGGCTGATCAGCAGCCTGGGGAGCTGTAAGCTGCCTCTGGGAAAATTGTTTAAAAGAAAATTGTTGATTTTTGTGATGGACCACCATGCCAAAGCTGAACTTAAACCTTTCCCTGCCTCCTACCCCAGGATGCAGGCAAGCACTAGAAATGTCATTCCAGGAGAGGTATTTAAGGAGCCCCCAGTTCTGCATGCAGCATCCCACTGTAGGAAGACCTCAAGGCCAGGTTCAGACCCAGCAGTCCTGAGGCTCATGGTGCTCAGGAAGTGCTTGGGACACAACCCCAGAGTCTATCTGGGGAGGTGGAGAGCCAACCTCCATATCAGGCACACAGCAGGAACAACATTAAGTCCTGCTGCATTTGATGCACGCCTGAACTCATTGACAAGCCCTGGACCACGTCAGGGCTTCAACCACTGGGGGATTATCACAAGCCCGTGCTGCAGGCCTGGTGTGTGGGAAATCTTCAGCGACTGCTGGTGTTTGAACCAGCCCATCCCTTTCAAAGGTGCTGGGAGCTGGCATTTCCTCCCCACCCTTCAACCTTCTGGATCCCTGCCTGCATTTGCCCATGGTTTCCCAGGCAACAGCACTTGTGGAGATAGGAGGGGAGAGACTGTGCTGCCTAGGCAGCGGTGCCACGGCGTGCTGACCCACGTCCCCCATGGAGATGGCACTGACGCCAGGAGGTCGCTGCACCTGCCCACAGAGGCGGAAGCTTCCAGCCTCACAGATTTGAACGGCACTGGGGTAGGAGTGGTGTGGCCCCACCGTCATGCAAGGATTTGGGGGACATTGTGACACCTGCCAGCCTGGGGGAGGGATAGTGAGGAAGGAAAGAGACGAGTGCTCCAAGATGGGGAATGGGGGGATGATTGTGACCAGATAGGAAGAAAGGGCTGAAGGGAGCACAAGTACAGGCTGGAGCACCTCTTCTAAACTCCTTTGGCACTGCAGCCTCCCACCCCAAAGATCACATTTGGCATCTATTCCTGCTGCGTCTCCAGGCACCCGGAGGGCCCAGGAAAATTCTGACTGGTGTGGTAGAACCATGACCAAAGCCATGGGTGCACAAAGCAGCTAGGCTCCCGGGAAGGAGGTGTTTGCACCCAGGTGTAGGTTGCTGGAAGATGCTGCAGCATCTCAGAGATTACAGAAGAGAAGGAGCAGCCCCTTGCTGACCCACTTGGGGCTGCAGGGCCCCTCCTCCTCTTTCCCCATGTTGAGTGCACAGAGGAGGTGCATAGAAAGTGAGAGAGATCCTAAGAAGGGTGTTTGAAAGCATGAGTTTCATCCATGGAAATCCATCCCTTAAGGATCAAGTCTGCAACTCCACAGGTGGCAGCTCCTCTCCAAAGCCCAGATCCTGGGGCAGGGGTGTGGGTTGCAGCCACATTCTGGCTCTGACACAGGACTCTGGGTGTGGAATGCTGGGTTCAGGAAGCTGGGTGTGGGATGCTGGATTCAGGTTCTGGGCGCAGAATTTGGGCTGCAGAGTGGAGCGGGAGGCCACATGCAGCCTGGAGCAAGGGTGCTAGTGAGCAACCTGACTCCTTGTGCAGAGCAGCCATGTGTGGGTGCTGGGAGGGTGTGGGAGGACCTGAGCACTCGTCAGTTTCGCTGCTGCCTTCCCCTTCGTGCTGTGGGAGCCTTCACTCTGGCTTTGCCACACTTTTAAAAAACGAAACCAGTGTCGGTGCATGACTGTGCTCCCATCCTGCAGCCCAGCACGCTGGAGAGTCTGCTGCAGTGGGGCCTGGACAGACACACCTGGGGCACCACCCCATCCCTGCCCCCACCTCTACCCATCCTTTTGGAGGATCCCTAACCAGGCAGCAACCCTCAGGGACAGCAGGGATCTGTGGAGAGACAGGAAAGGGATGCTTCCCAAGTTGTCTGGGATACTGGGAGGTCGGCCCGGGGATGGTGTGCAGGGCTGTGGCAGCGGAAAGGATTCTTAATGGGATGTGGGAAGGGCTGTGTTGCTGCAGTACTTGGGGTGCTGGGCTGCCACGCTCCCCAAAACAACTCCTTCATGAAGATGGAGAGTACAGTGCCAAGGCCCCAAGGTACAGGAACTGGAAGGGATTCAAGGAGTGGGGCAGGGTGCTGGCTGGAGAGCAGGCACACAACCCAGCACGTGGGAAGCCCATCGGGATGGAGAGGGAAGGGAAGAGAGGCCTCGGCGAGAGGCCAAGCAAGGGGTGGCCCCTGGCGCACTCATCATGCATTACTGGAAATATCTGGCCTGGGATGTGGAGGCGTGCACTGGCTGCACACACATGTGTGTGCACAAGCGCATGGGTATATGAAGAAACAAACACACACATATGTATGTATGGGTATATGTGTATCAGTACATGTACTACACCTGTGCACACACATGTTCACATATGCCCACATACCCATACATGTGTACATACGTGTGCATTCATGTACAGACACACACAGGCGTGAATGTTTGCACACCCATGTAGATGTCCCCAGATATGTGTGTGCAATATGCATACAAATACCTACAACTACACGTGTGCACACCCCTAACCACATAGGGATAAGTGTACAGATTTGAATGCATACATATGTGTGTACATGTACCAGCAAGCACACTTGCTGCAGCATGCATAGGCATGGACACACAGGTGTGTGACACACACGTGTGCAACACACATCCACACAACGCACACATGCACAACTGACAGAGCGACTTCACGCATCTTGGCTGCAGCCCGCGGCCACCCCACTGCCCGGGANCAGAAGAGAAGGAGCAGCCCCTTGCTGACCCACTTGGGGCTGCAGGGCCCCTCCTCCTCTTTCCCCATGTTGAGTGCACAGAGGAGGTGCATAGAAAGTGAGAGAGATCCCAAGAAGGGTGTTTGAAAGCATGAGTTTCATCCATGGAAATCCATCCCTTAAGGATCAAGTCTGCAACTCCACAGGTGGCAGCTCCTCTCCAAAGCCCAGATCCTGGGGCAGGGGTGTGGGTTGCAGCCACATTCTGGCTCTGACACAGGACTCTGGGTGTGGAATGCTGGGTTCAGGAAGCTGGGTGTGGGATGCTGGATTCAGGTTCTGGGCGCAGAATTTGGGCTGCAGAGTGGAGCGGGAGGCCACATGCAGCCTGGAGCAAGGGTGCTAGTGAGCAACCTGGCTCCTTGTGCAGAGCAGCCATGTGTGGGTGCTGGGAGGGTGTGGGAGGACCTGAGCACTCATCAGTTTCGCTGCTGCCTTCCCCTTCGTGCTGTGGGAGCCTTCACTCTGGCTTTACCACACTTTTAAAAAACGAAACCAGTGTCGGTGCATGACTGTGCTCCCATCCTGCAGCCCAGCACGCTGGAGAGTCTGCTGCAGTGGGGCCTGGACAGACACACCTGGGGCACCACCCCATCCCTGCCCCCACCTCTACCCATCCTTTTGGAGGATCCCTAACCAGGCAGCAACCCTCAGGGACAGCAGGGATCTGTGGAGAGACAGGAAAGGGATGCTTCCCAAGTTGTCTGGGATACTGGGAGGTCGGCCCGGGGATGGTGTGCAGGGCTGTGGCAGCGGAAAGGATTCTTAATGGGATATGGGAAGGGCTATGTTGCTGCAGTACTTGGGGTGCTGGGTTGCCACGTTCCCCAAAACAACTCCTTCATGAAGACAGAGAGTACCGTGCCAAGGCCCCAAGGTACAGGAACTGGAAGGGAGTCAAGGAGCAGGGCAGGGTGCTGGCTGGAGAGCAGGCACACAACCCAGCACGTGGGAAGCCCATCGGGACGGAGAGGGAAGGGAAGAGAGGCCTCGGCGAGAGGCCAAGCAAGGGGTGGCCCCTGGCGCACTCATCATGCATTACTGGAAATATCTGGCCTGGGATGTGGAGGCGTGCACTGGCTGCACACAC
>VZTB01011903.1:47533-59759 GCA_013397245.1 Thryothorus ludovicianus | reverse complement strand
CGTTGTAGTGAGCTGATGGGTGAGCATGCAAGTGTTTGCGCACGTGTCCTCGCTTGTCTTGTGCATGCATGGACACACATGTGGCTACCCCCCTTACTGGGGACAAGTGCACCAAAGCCCAGTGCTGCAGGAAAGGAGGAGGGAACAGCACAGGCCTGGCTGTTTCATTGCACCAGTGCCAAGCTACTCAAATTTGGGGTGCTCCATGAGGCTTGGCAGTGAAGCCAGGGTCACTTGAGCAGAGCGATTGCTTGGAACAGGGATGAGGTCCCCTGTGGGCACCAGGGCTCCTGGCTGAGCCGGGACCATATACCAGACCCTTTGTCAGGGAGGCTGGAGCATTGCCCCTATTCCTGCTGGTTGTGCTGCTCATTAGGAGCCTCGTTAGTGCGAGCAGCTTAATCAGAGGCTTCCCAATCGGATCAGTCTGCTCGGGTGGGCAGTGTGCCCTGGCATGGGGACGCTGCCAGTGTCCCGTCCCTCACTTTGGGAACCCCTGAGTCCTGCTCTTGCACAGCACCACATAACAGAACCTCTGCTGGGAGAGAGGTCCCCCAGCACCTTGAGCTACTGTGAGCTTGTTCCTGATGGATCCTTGCCTCACAGGGTCAGGTGGGGGCACTCCGGTTCCCCGGCTGGGCACGGCAGCGTGTTGCCCCCTACAGCCCTGCCCAAAGTGCCCTGCGATGATTCCCCCGTCGCCCCTCTTCCCGCAGCCCCGCTCCCCTGCAGCCCCCCTGCAGCCCGCGGCGCGTGCGGGCCCCGCTCGCAGCAGATGGCTTTGTTTGGCAGCGCAGTGCCGGAGTCGCTGGGCATCACGTCCCGGCTGTGCCGGCCCTAATCAAATGATACGGTTAGGTGCACCGCGCCTGCTGCCTGCGCCCCGCCGGCGTGAGCAGATCCAAAGTGACGGCTCCCATTTGTGGCCCACTCCCTGCTGGCGTCAGCCATTTATGGGGGGCACGCGCAGAGGGGGGCAGCTGGGGGAGAGGCGCGCGGTGGGCATGGGCGCTGCAGTGTCCGTGGTGGTGAGACCGGCGCTGTGGAGTTCCAGCAGGCTCCTAGGGCTGCTGGTACGCTGTGCTGCTCCTGTAGGGTGCTGTGGGACTATGGACTGGCAGCCAGCACCCTCACCCATGAACCCATCCATCACCTGGCCTCAGGTGGGGAGGGGATGGCTTGTGGCTTTGCGGAATGCCATCTGCCCTCAGCAGAACTCCACAGCATCCACACAGGACATTAGTACGACCCCAGGGCTGTGCTGGAGCAGGGCCATGGGGTGATGGGTGCCATCCCTGCTGGGGTGACAGGCACTCATCTCCTTTGTTGTTGTCCTCCTTGGTGTGAGGTCACATTATGTGGCAGTCTGCACAAAGCGCCCTTTCTTGACCCCTTCTGCCCCCCTGCCTCTCCAATCCCCTGCAGTGAGAGACAGCTGGGCACTGGGGCTGTCCACGCAGGGGACCCAACTGCATGGGACCCCCTGTCAGCTGCCCCCTTTGCTTAGTGCTGAGCTGGCAGCAGGACCCTGGCTGAAGCAGGGTGCTTTTGCCGGGGGGTGCCCAGGCCCCTGACAGCTCTAGTCACTGCACCTCACTTCCCATCATGAGGGGCATCTGCTTCCACCCGGGGGTCCCACAGTTTCACGCCCCAGTTGTGGGCAGTGGCCACCCAGCAGGACCTCTCTTGCTGGGCACAGGGAGGGGGGGCCATGAGAACAGAGGCCCCTTTGTGCTCTGGCGCCTGGACCTGCTTTGTATGAGTTGCAGGCTCTCCCTTTGCTGCAGCCGGGCTCTGGGCAGAGCCATTCATCTGGGGGGGGCCGACACCACTGCCCTCCCCCTCCTTGNATGCCGGGGACCTCCCAGCCCTGCTTGGCGGCTGTCACCCTTCCAATGGGGCCAGCAGGGGGGTCCCCAGTTGACACATCCCACGGCATCTCTCTGCAGAACGGCGCCGTGCCCGGGGAGCAGGGCAAGCAGGAGAAGAGCGTCAAGCGTGGCAACTGGGGCAACCAGATCGAGTTTGTGCTGACCAGCGTGGGCTATGCCGTGGGCCTAGGCAACGTCTGGCGCTTCCCATACCTCTGCTACCGCAATGGGGGAGGTGGGTATCAGGGGGTCAGGGGAGTGGGGTTCCTCTGGGCAGGTGTGGGGGTGTGCACCCCAGCCCCACATGGTATTACTTGGGATAGTGCACGGCATGGGAAGCACAGCCGTGCCTGAGATTACTGCTCACTCATCCTCTGGTTTCTGCTCACCAGGTGCCTTCATGTTCCCCTACTTCATCATGCTTGTGTTCTGCGGCATCCCCCTCTTCTTCATGGAGCTCTCCTTTGGGCAATTTGCCAGCCAGGGCTGCCTTGGTGTCTGGAGGGTCAGCCCCATGTTCAAAGGTAAGGAGCTGCCTGTCTGTACTGGCACAGGCCAGCAGGGGACACCTGCTGTCACAGTGCCCAGCAGTTGGTGTGACCCTCATATGCCATGGGGTGCATGCACACCTCTGGCACATCACATGGCCCGGTGCAGGCACCTGCAGCTCATACAGTCCTGCACACGCCTGCCTTGTGCATGGATCATGGTCTGAATTGCACTGGTTCCCTGTGCACATGCCCATCCTGGCTACACTGCCCTGCACAGCCTGCCTGGCATCCCTTGCACGCATTACACGTGCCCCTGCACACACATTGCTTCTCCTGCCCAAACCCCAGCCCTGTGCTGGCATCCACTGCAGGCATTACACACACATCCCTGCATGTGCCACAAGTGTCCACAGTGCATCACTCTTGCAGAGGCCACTCGGGTGCCCTGAACACACTGTGGCATGTCCAGCTGTGGGCATGCTTCTGCAGTTGTCTCCCTGGACCATAGGTAGCAGGTGCTGTGCTCTGTGCTTGCCCTGCCATGGCTGGACCCTGCTCCAGGTGCATCTCCTGGCTTACCGGTGTGCTCCCTTGCTGCTGGCTCCCCTGGCCCACACCTGCAGGCTGTCTGCCAGGTGACATGCCCACATCATGTCTGAGTGTAAGCAGCCCATGCACATACTCTTGTGTGCTCTGCACGGTGGCATGCTGAGCCTGGAGTGCACTTCCCTGTGCTCGTGTAGTCTGCCACATGCCACCAGATTAACTGCAGGCCTAAAGTCACTGTAGTCAGGAGTGACCCTCACCCAGTTACACTCTTGGACTGTAGACCCCATGGGTTTTCCTGCAGCCTGTGTGCATTGCCACGTATCCCAGGGGACCCTTAGTACCACTAGGCTTGTTTGGAGGTAGAGGATCCCATGCACAGTGCTCTTCATGCCTATGCCAAAGCCAGGCACTGAGCTGCAGCATGGCTGCAAGGCTGCTGACAGCATCGCATGCAGCCCTCTTCTCCCATGCCACAACCCCCGGTGCTGTGCGCCGTGCCGTGCCGCCGCACCCTGCCGCTCACCCCTCCCCGGTGCTGTTCCCAGGCGTGGGCTACGGGATGATGGTGGTGTCCACATACATCGGGATNGCACAGTGCTCTTCATGCCTATGCCAAAGCCAGGCACTGAGCTGCAGCATGGCTTCAAGGCTGCATGTGTCGCACGCAGCCCTCTCCTCCCATGCCACAACCCCCGGTGCTGTGCGCCGTGCCGTGCCGCCGCACCCTGCCGCTCACCCCTCCCCGGTGCTGTTCCCAGGCGTGGGCTACGGGATGATGGTGGTGTCCACATACATCGGGATCTACTACAACGTGGTGATCTGTATTGCCTTCTACTACTTCTTTGTGTCCATGACGCGCGTGCTGCCCTGGACGTACTGCAGCAACCCCTGGAACACGCCCGACTGCGTGGGGGTGCTGGATGGGAACCTCTCCAGCCGTGCTGCCCTCAACATCACCCAGCTCCTCAACACCACCCAGAAGCGCACCAGCCCCAGCGAGGAGTATTGGAGGTACCGGGACCTGGGATCAGGGATGGGGGAGGTGATGCTGGTTGGGCCCCACTGACACTGCAGCTCCCTCCCCGTACAGGAGGTATGTGCTGAACCTGTCGGATGACATCGGGAATCTGGGCGAGGTGCGGCTGCCCCTCCTGGGCTGTCTTGGTGTCTCCTGGGTTGTTGTCTTCCTCTGCCTCATCAAGGGTGTGAAATCCTCGGGGAAGGTAACTGTGTGTTCCCTCTTCAGGCCTCTCTCTGTGGGTGTGGACATGCCTTCAGGATAGATGGCCATGTCACCTCTAGGCATAGCCCCTCCCCTACTGGGAATGAACCTCCCATTGTGGACATGTCCCCATACCTTCTGTGCACAGCTCTTCCTTTTTTAGCATTGTCCCCACCCTCTGTGTATGCTCCTCCCACTCTGGGAAAGGCCACACCCCTGTGACCTGGTCATATCCCTTCTGGAGACAGCTCCTCCGATGTGGCCATGGCCCACCTCCTTGATGATAGTCCCTTCTCTGGACCATATCCTCTCCTCCTGGTCTGTCACTCCATGCTCTGGACCATAATCCCACCCCATAGCCACACCTTAGCCACACCTGCCTGTGTCCCCACCCCTGTCCCCATCCCCACCTCACTGGGCTGTTGCCCCACAGGTGGTGTATTTCACGGCCACCTTCCCCTATGTGGTGCTCACCATCCTCTTCGTGCGCGGCATCACGCTGGAGGGGGCTGTCACTGGCATCATGTACTACCTGACACCCCAGTGGGACAAGATCCTCAATGCCAAGGTGAGCAGGGACGAAGGGTGCTGGGCAGCCAGGGCTGAGTGGGGCTGGGGGCACAGCATTGACCATCCCACTGCCACAGGTGTGGGGTGACGCAGCCTCGCAGATCTTCTACTCGCTGGGCTGCGCCTGGGGCGGGCTCATCACCATGGCCTCCTACAACAAGTTCAACAACAACTGCTACCGGTGAGTGCCTGACCACAGTCCCTCAGCCTTGCCACTGCCCTCATGTCCACTGCTGGCCCTGACTCCTCTTCCCACAGGGACAGCATCATCATCAGCATCACCAATTGTGCTACCAGCGTCTACGCTGGCTTTGTAATCTTCTCCATCCTGGGCTTCATGGCCAACCACCTGGGTGTGGACGTATCCAAAGTGGCTGACCACGGGCCAGGCCTGGCCTTCGTCGCCTACCCTGAGGCCCTCACCTTGCTCCCCATCTCGCCACTGTGGTCCATTCTCTTCTTCTTTATGCTTATTCTCCTGGGGCTGGGTACACAGGTAGGTCATGGTGGGGCCAGCATTGTTCAGATGGGGTGGCATGGTGGGGCCAAAGTGGTGACATGCTGTCCCCTCTGCCCCATGTGTAGTTCTGCCTGCTGGAGACTCTAGTCACAGCCATTGTGGACGAGGTGGGCAACGAGTGGATCATCCGCAAAAAGACCTTTGTAACGCTGGGAGTGGCTGTGGCTGGCTTCCTGTTGGGCGTCCCGCTCACCACACAGGTAGGTAACTGTGGGACTGTCGCCACAGGGTGCAATTGCCATGGCCACCTTCATCAGGCATGTCTACTTTGTTGCTACTGTGATGGTAGTGACAGCCAGGGCCTGGTCTTGCCATACCAACGCTGGTGACAGTACCCAGAATTGTCTCCATGCTGACTCTGGCATCAGGCATCGCCGTGCCAGCTGTGGTGGTGGTATCTGAGCTGTGTGTTGCCGGCACAGTCAGCATGGCTGTGCTGTTGCCCTGCCAGCAGTGGTGGTACCACAGGGGCAGCTGTGCCAATGCGTCTCTTCCAGGCTGGCATCTACTGGCTCCTGCTAATGGACAACTATGCTGCCAGCTTCTCCCTGGTGGTCATCTCCTGCATCATGTGTGTGGCCATCATGTACATCTATGGTAGGTGGAGCTGCCTGCAGCCAATTGGATGGTAGGACTGACCCAGCCAGACAGTGGGGAAGGGTTTTCCCCAGCATTTGGCCATTCAGCAGTTTGCTGTGTGCTACGTGGGGAGGCTGTTGTCCAGTTGGGAGCTGTGGCCTGGGGAGGCTCGTGGGTCCCACCACAATGGTGCTGGGGTTGGAGCTCGGTGGGCGGTGACTGGGCTCAGGTCACCACCAGGGCTGATGGTCACTTTTCTCCCCAGGGCACCGCAACTACTTCAAGGACATTGAGATGATGCTGGGCTTTCCTCCTCCACTCTTCTTCCAGATCTGCTGGCGCTTCATCTCACCTGCCATCATATTTGTGAGCATCACCGACATGGGGCATTGGGCCGTGGGAGGAGGGGGTGAGGAGCTCACCTGGACATGGCACTCCCTGGAGAAGAGAGTGCTGGGCTCAGAAGAGCAGCAATAGGGCAGAGAGGGGAAGTTGTGGGAGCACAGAGCAAGCTGACTGCTTCCCACTGGCTAATCCTGCCTATCCCTTCCCAGTTCATCCTGGTTTTCACAGTGATCCAGTACCGGCCCATCTCCTACAATGAGTATGTCTACCCTACCTGGGCCATCAGCATCGGCTTCCTCATGGCGCTCTCTTCTGTCATCTGCATCCCCATCTACGCTATCTACAAAGTGTGCCGTTCTGAGGGGGACACACTGCTTGAGGTGGGTGGCCAGGGACTACACCCCTTTGTCTGTGTCCCACCTGGGGCTGCCATCAGTGCTGTCCCTGACCTCACTGGAGCTGTCAGCAGTGGCTGTGTGCAGGCAGCATGCATAGGAGGCCACATGTCCTTGCACCCCTGGAAGCTGCTGGCATATTGATGCAAACTGGGGCAGGGAAGCATGATGGGTGCTAATCTTGTCTCCATCCTCTCCCTTTCTAGCGCTTGAAAAATGCTACCAAGGCAAGCAAGGACTGGGGCCCGGCGCTGCCAGAGCACCGCAGCGGGCGCTACGCCCCGGCATTCAGCCCTTCCACCGAGTCTCACCTGGAGGTGCAGCCCCTGCAGCCAGAGAAGGGCCAGAGTGAGGCAGCGGCTGCATCCCCCGTGCAGGGCAGCAATGGCTCAGCCCACAGCCAGGACTCCAGACTGTGACCTCCCACAATCCCCGCGCCCCCTCTAACCCTTCTTGCACCTTCTGCTGGCGGAGCCTGGCTCCGGGCCGCACCGGACCATGGGGGCTCTCAGCACCCATCCCCGAGACCCCCCCACCTCCTCGCCGGTTAACCCCTCCCGCCCCTGCCCCCGTGGCGTTCGTTAACCCTCGTGTTTACGGTAACCTTTGTGCTCGATGCTGGGACAAGAGAGGAGGGCCGGGAGCCAGAGGCACTTTGCAGGGGCCTTGACCTGGGGGTATACACAGGATGGGGGATGTGGGATGCTCCCAGGCTCTCACCCCCCTTTCCCTAAACCAGGTAGCCTGCCCTTCCATGGGGCATCCTCCTGACCTTCCCATGGGGAGGACATGAGGTGGGACCAGGGTTGGGCATGCCAGGATTGCCCGCAGCCTGTGTGTGCACAAGGCCATCATGGCAGGGTTTGACACTGCAGGGACCCCCAGCCTGGGTGCACACCCACTGTGGCCCAGAGCCTACTGGTGGTCATATCCAGGGGTGCTGCCAGGCACCAGGCCAGCACAGGGAGATGGGGGGGGGCAAGCATGTTGCACCAGCAGGGGGATCTGACAGCACAAGACATAAGCACTTAAAGCACACGTGTGTGTCCCTCACAGACACAGCATGGGCACACATGTGGTGTACGTGGGCATGCACATATGCACGGTACGCCAGGGCTGTACAGGCAGTGAGCTGGGACGCTCCCCTCCATTCACCCCTCCACCCTATGGCCCCTCTGGAGTCTGTGGGTGCCTTTCTGGGTGGCCAGGCATCGCCTACAAAGCTGGGCACAGCCACAGGCAGTGTGGGCACAGCCCAGTGCTGCTGCCTGCCCCACAGTGGGGCAGGAGGCTGGGGAGTACTTAAGCCTGGCTGAGGGGTAACCAGACAGGGATGAGGTCCAGCTCTCCCTGGTAGCCCCAGCACTGGCAGGGGAGGACCCTCCATGGTGCTAAGGGGGAGCAGGATGGACTGGCCTCCCCCAGCTGCTGCTTAGCAAGAGGTACCAGCGGAGACACGAAGGGCTGCACCAGCCCACTCGCTCCGAGCTGTCTGGGGATGCTCAGTCCCCAACCAATATTAGTGGAACTGGATGCACTGGCAAAGGCCGGGCGGTTTTAAATCTGTCTTCCAGCTCCAGCCAAAGGGCTTGGAGCTCTTGATTTGGGGTGGATGGGATGAGACCCTTCCTACCCCGTTTGCTCCCCTCCTAGCCTGTGCTCCCTATGTTGCAGCCCCAAGGCTGGCACAGGGACATGGCACAGTGTGGCACGGTGGTGGGAGGCAGTGGGCGGTGAGCCCCAGCAGGATGTTCCAGCTCCCCGTCCCGAGCCCCCTGTCGTGCCGCGGCGAGGGGCGCAGGTTCCCGCATGGTGCCCGTGCCCTGCCCCTCGAGTCACGCCGCTACTCTTCACCTCTAATTGTTAGCAATAACGCGCGCGTCCCTGGGCAGCGCTGCCTGTGCCAGTGTCTCTCCTGGTGTAGAGTTCTAAAGTATCCTAGATTTTAATGAGATTTATATTCCTGAGTCTGTGTCCCGCTGTGGCCTTCTTTGGGACCCACGTGGGCAGAGGGAGGGGTTGAAGAGTGGGGGACCAGACTTTATGGGTGTAGCTCTTTTCCCCTCTGATCCCAGGTATGGGCACTCAACAGCCAGCTAGGAATTCTCTGCCCTACCCGGGCATACAAAACCAGCTGGAAGTAAGGCAGAGGATGGGCTTATCCCTGGTGGGGGAAAGCACTGTCCCAAATGGACAGGAAGGCAGCTGGCTTTGTCCTGTGCAATTTGCCCTAGGTGGGCACTTTGTTAGGCCCCCTGCATTGCTGTGTGAGCTGGGGGGATTCCCCCAAGGGTGGAAAGGGTGAGACAGGGTCTCTGCCTCCTAGCCAGCAGCTGGAGGTGGCAAACTGCACCTCCCCTCTATATTCCACAGTTCCACTTCCTCATCAGATGGTGCTTTCTCCCACCCCCACAAAGCCCGCCAACTTTTCAAACTTTTATTAAATACAAAACCCCTGGTCTCTACGACCGAACGCTGCATTCAACGTACGCTGAAAAAAGGGTCAGACATTCAAATGTACAAAAGTCACCGGTGCCCCCCAGCCCTGGCGAGCTGCCCTGCTCCCAACCCCACTGCTCCCAGCCCCCCATGGAGCATCAGGGGTGCTGGGGCTCCCAGTCCCATGGAGGGGCACATTGCTCCCGCCCTGCATGGTCCCGGCCTCTCTTACCCGCAGCCCCCCTGCCCCTGGCCTGGAAGGGGGAAGGCAGACAAAGGGGAGACCTCAAAGGAGAGAGTTCCTCCCTGCTAGAGGGAGGCTGCACCAGTCCCCACCAAGAGGGGCTGGGGGGTTCAAATGAGCCCTATTTCCCCCACCCAAGGGAGGCAGACAGGCAAGGGCAGGCAAGGGCAGGCACAGGCAGGGGCTGCACACACACACACAGCACCTGCCTTTGGGGAAGGGGGATGTGATACAGCTGCCATCCCCCCAACCCCAGGGAAACTGAGGCACAGCAAGGGGCATTCGCTAATCAGAGGTCTCTGTTTGGCAGAGCTGAGACAGGGCCCGGCTCTAAGCACCAGACTAAAGCAGAGGAAGACAGCAAGCCACGTCTGTGTGCCCAGCAGCATGGGCAGTGCCTGGCCAGGACAGCATCCCCACCCTGATCTGCCTGCCTGGGGGCTCCAGGCTGCTCCCATCCCCAGCTGGGGCAGCAGTGGCTCCAACGCTGGTAAAGGGGGAAGCCTGCACCCCACTTCTCACAGCGCTGGTGGGACCCTCCGGCTCTCACAGAGCAGTGGGATTTCACCCTCCCCACCCAGGGTGCAGGCAGGAGCTGGTATGGACTGGGGGCTCCTCGCCAGGCCTGGGGTTGCCCCCTCCCTCTGTGCCAGGAGCTGCTAGCAGGGCAGCCGGGCTCATCCACCAACACACCACGTATGGGGCAGGGGTCCTGCAAACACACTCGTGGGGATGGGGGAGACGGAGAGAGAAATCCTGGGGACCAAAGGGCCAGCTGGGGGGCAGCCGTCTCCAGAAGGCAGCAGAGTAGGCAGAAAACATCCCTGTCAAGTCCTGGCTCTTGAGCTGAGGCAAAACCCGCCATGCCCAGCCAGCCTAGGCACAGGGGTTCCCGGTGACAGGAGCACTAGCCGTGGGCCGGGCGGGGCGGTGGCCTGCCGATCTCCACTGTGATGTTGGTGTACATGGGCTGGCGGGAGATCTCCACCAGCCGGTACTGCAGCGAGCTGATCCCATCCCGCTTCATCGTCATTTTAGTGTTCTGGATCTTGGTGAACCTGGTGGGAAGAACAACAAGATGAGGATGGAGGGATGTCTTGCTGTAGTGCCAGCAGTGCTGGACCTCTGTGGGGGTGAGCAGCCAAGTGATTGCCCAGCATCCCAACTGCCCCAGCCCTTTGGCTCACTCACCTCTGCGGGTTGGGCTCGTTGTGTTTGTCGCGTTCATGCTTAATCATGCGGTACCTCCCAATGCGGATGTCGGGCCTTGACACCTTCATGCCATTCAGGGAGATGCTGGGGGCCAGGAGCAGGGTGGGATCAGTGTGCGGGCACCAGGCTGGGACACTCCCCAGCCCAGAGACTTCCAGGGTCAGACCCCAGGCAAAATAAACCTCCCCTGGTTAAACAAAGCCGTGCCAAGCCAAGATGAGCAAAGCCAGGCCCCACCCAGGCCAGTGTCATGACCTAGGGTGCCACATGCTCCATGGCAGTGTGCCCAAAGTGCCACTCCTGTCCAGGGTCTGGCAGCTGCATTCAGCCTGTGCTGCACACAGGCAGCCATCCATGTGCAGCCATCCATCCCTCCCTCCCTTTGCGGCCCCTGCCCTTTACATTCCCTGAATGCCGCTGCCTAGCCCTTCCCATGGAGCCCTCCCCTCAGATCAAGGGCTGCCTGAAGCTCTTCCAGAGCTCCACACACTTCTTGTCCCCCACCCTGAGCCCACCTTGTGTGGAAATCACAACTGTGCCCATGGCTCCCATAAGGGTGTTTTGTTAATCTGGCCATTACAGGTTACACCCCACTGGCTGCACACTGCTCCCCTGGGCAGCACCATGGGGGAACCCACGGGAGGTGAGGTGGCCACTGTCCAGCTCTGGCACCCAACGCAGGGTCTGGGGGGATTGGGCATTGTTTGGCACGCAGCTGTACTGCTGCCTGCCGGCTGCTGGCAGAAATGACTGCACGGCTGCTGCATGGCCACCACTGAGATGCTTTCAAGTTTTTAATCTCGGGCCTGGATATATCCAAGTCTAGCATCCCAACCAGAGCCCACAGGCACACGACCCTGCAGGTGCAGCACATACCACACTGCAGGCTTCAGCCACAAGGTAGGCAGAAGGGTGTCCCACAGCCCCCCAGAACCCTGGGAAAGGCTAGTTCCATCCATGAGGGTCATCAACCCCAAAGCTGGAATGTAACTCAATCCCTCCCTGACAAGTGGCATGGCCCGTGCACATACATCCCCCACAAAACCGGGAACACCAGTGCTGTAAGAGTGCTAATTCACTGCTCAGTGGGGAGCCTGGTACACCCTAACCAGTCTGTGCTAGCGAGGGGTTGGGCACCTACCGATTAAAGATGTCATCGTCCTCTCCTCCCCAGCCCCAGTACTCATTGGGAAAGCCATTGATCTTCAAGAACTGGGACTTGCTCAGCCCAGAGACACCGCCAAAGTAGCCAGCATAGGGCAGCCTGCAGGTTGACAGCAAATGGGTCAGCCCCAGGAACAGGCAAAGATGCAGGTGAGCCTCATGGGGACCCCCAAGTAAAAGGACCAACCCTTTCCTGTGTCACCCTCCTACCAAGGGCTCTGTGCCCTCTCCCATCTCAGGTCCACAATTTGAGCCATTGACCTCACGCCTGCCCCAGGTGACAATCGAGAGTGGTTTCCCGGATGCTATCCCAGAGAGATATTCCAGCCCTTCCTGGGCAGAAACACCCCAGCTCCCCAGGGCACCCACCTGAATCCAAACTTGTCCATGCCAACAGCAAAGTGTCGTGGCTGCTCGTAGCAGCGATAGAGGTTGCGATCGTCCATGGGTATGAGGTCCACATCACTGAAAATGAAGCAGTCATACTCCTCATCGTCCTTGAGTGCCTCCATGAATCCCACATTGAGCAGCTTGGCCCGGTTGAAGGTGTCTTCACCGAACTGCAGGGCAAAGCTCAGCAATGCTTGCTTGTCCACCCCAGCCCTGCCACCCCCTTGCCCCTGCC
>VZTB01011903.1:0-34834 GCA_013397245.1 Thryothorus ludovicianus | reverse complement strand
GGGGGCTGCGCGCCGCCCCCTCTCCCGGTGCCTCACAGGATTGTTAGCGTTGTAAAGAATCTTTGGGGATCATCCAGTTCAACCCCCTTGCCAAGGCAGGGTCACCAGAGCAGGTGATACTGCGACGCGCGCAGATGCGTTTGGGATGTCTCCAGTGATGGAGACTCCACAACTTTCCTGGGCAGCTGTTCCAGCGCTCTGTCACCCTCACTGCAAAGAAGTCCTTCTCCATGTTAACATGAAACTTTTTTTGTCTTAGTTTATGGCCATTGCTCCTTCCTCTCTCCTGTTGCTGGGCTCCACTGGAAAGAGTCCGGCACCCACCTTCGAGATATTTATATGCATTAATGAGATCCTGTCCTCGTTCCAGGCAGGACAGGGTTAAATTTTGCAGTAGCCAGGAGGGGGCATGGCCATGACCTAGAGGCTACTCTGTACCACATCCCGTCGTTTTCTGGAGACAGGGAAGGGGTCCTTCCCATGTCCCATAGTGTGGCATGGTCAGGTATTGTCAGAGCCCTGCATCGAGCCCTTGTGTGTGAATAATTTGTCTCTTGTACATTGTTATTAATAGTGTTGCTGTTACAGTTGATTTTCTTATTTAATTTACTGTTTCCAGTAAATTGCTCTGATCTTGACCTGTGATTTTTACCCTTTGTGCCTCTGATTCTCTGCTCCATCCTGCTGGAGGAGGAAGGGGAGTGGGGAGAAAGTGAGTAGCATCATGGTTTGGAGAGGCTCAGTGGGAGCACTTAACTGGGGAGTACCATTCCTAAATCACAACAGTCTTCTCTTGTCCAGACTAACTGAGCCCAGCTCCCACAGTGTGCCCTTACAAGTGAGATGCTCCAGACCCCTCATCATTTTTGGGGCCTCTGCTGGACCTTCTTCAGTATCTCCTTGTCTTTCTAATACTGAGGAGCCCAGAACTGGAGACAGTACTCCTGATGTGCCTCACCAGGGCCAATAGAAGGGCAGGATCATCACTCTCAACCTGCTGGCCACATTCTTCCCCATGCACTCCAGGATCCCATTGGCCCTCATGGCTGTAAGGGCCCTGCCTGTTCACAGTCAACTTGTCACCCACCAAGACTGCAGGTCCCAGGTCCTTATCTCCAGAACTGCTCTTTAGTAGGTCAGTCTCCAGCCTTTTTGGTAGTTGGGGTTATTCCTCTCCTGGTGTAGTACCCTACACTTGCCCTTGTTGACCCTCATTAGGTTTCTCCCTGCTTAATTCTCCAGCCTGTCAAGGCTCTGCTGAATGGCACAGCCTTCAGGTGTATCAGCTATCCCCCCAGTTTCATATCAGCAAACTTGCTGAGGGTATTTTCTAGCCACTCTATCCCCTTCTGTCTCTTCTCACCCTCCCCAGGGCCTCATTCCCTTCTGCCTCACCCCTTGTTCCTGTCAGGTCGCCCTGCAGTTCCCTGATGAACTCCTGGCAGACGCAGTGGAGGTGGCAGGCCGGATGGAGGCAGCGACCGGGGCCGAGATGTATGTGTTAGGAGACACCACGTATGGCAGGTGGGTGTGGGGCTGTGCAGGGTGTCCTGGGGTGGGCAGGTGGGTGTGGGGCTGGGCAGGGTGTCCTGGGGTTGGCAGGTGGGTGTGGGGCTGGGCAGAGTGTCCTGGGGTTCCCCTGTGGGCAGGAATGGGGCGGTGCCAGGGAGGAGGGAGAGCTCTGTGCTGCAGAGCCTGTCTGACACCAGCTTCTCCTCGCAGCTGCTGTGTGGATGAAGTGGCTGCTGAACATGTGGGTGCCGAGGCAGTGCTGCACTATGGCCCAGCCTGCCTCAGCCCCTGCAGAAAGCTCCCAGTGCTGCACATCTTTGGGCAGCAGCCCCTGGACGTTGGGCGCTGCGCAGAGGCGTTCCGGGAGCTCTACCCTGATCAGCAGAGCTGTGTGGTGGTGCTGAGTGATGTGGTCTATGCCCATGCCATGGGTGAGTGCTCCCGGGTTGGGAGGGGGGCTCTGGTACTGCGCTGAGCTCTGCAGAGCTGCCAGGGTCAGAACAAGCAGGCATTCATCCCCCAGACACTGGCAGCTTTGATTTCTGTCTTCCTCCCGATCTGTTGCACCTTCTCCATGTCAGGACTGTGGCTGAGTTTTATTCTCTCTCCTTTCTTCAGGCGAGCTGGAGCAGCAGTTGTGCCCAGAGTATCCCAATGTCATCTTCTCCAGGCTGATGTATGGAGACGCTCCTGGCCCCACAGCGCCCGGGGAGGAGCGGAAGTTTGGTCGCCAGTTCTTGGTGGAGGCTGCAGGAGGACTGCAGGACTATGCCATGTTCTATGTGGGAGCTGAGGGCCTTGCCCTCACCAGCTTCATGCTGACCTGGAACTGCTGCCCTTTCAGCTCCTTCAACCCCATCACCGGCTGCGGCCGCCGCGAGACCCTCAATGTCAACCGGGCCCTGATGCGCCGCCTGTACCTGGTGGAGCGGGCCCGGGATGCCAGTGTGGTGGGCATCCTGGTGGGCACCCTTGGCGTGGCAGGCTATCTCACCGTGCTGCAGCACCTCCGGCAGCTGCTGTGCCGGGCTGGCAAGCGCAGCTACACGCTGACCGTGGGGAAGCCCAACCCCTCCAAGCTGGCTAACTTCCTGGAGGTGGACATCTTCGTTCTGGTGGCCTGTGCTCAGAACTCCCTCCTGGACTCCAGTGACTTCTACCGCCCTGTTGTGACCCCCTATGAGCTGGAGCTGGCCTGCAACCCAGCCCGCGAGTGGACAGGGAACTACCTCACAGACTTCCGAGACCTGCTGCCAGGTAACAGCTAGAGACAGCTGCCCAACACCCTCCCAGGCCATATTCTGCCCAGGTGCCCTTCCTGTAAGCTGTGGTTGCTCCAGGATAGATGAACCAGGCTAACACTGCTGTTCCCTGGCAGGTGCCTGTGCACATGTTGAGCTCCCACCGGCTGTTCCTGCAGCAGAGGCTGTTCCTGATGTCTCGCTGATCACAGGGAACATGCGTGCTGCCCACCTCTGTGACCCCCCGACCTCTCAGCTGCCCCCCAGCACCGCCCTGGCCTGCAGGGACCAGACACGGGCGCTCGCAGAGATCAGCCCTGCAGGTTTGTGTTGCTTTCATGGGGGGGCTGAGCCCTGCTGCAGGGGCAGTGCCACCTTCTTGCTCTCAGTAACCATTCCCTTTCTCCTCCCAGCCTCCTTCCTGGAGTCCCGCAGCTGACAGGGCCTGGAGCAGCAGCTGGGACAGACCCCCATCTCCAAGGCTGTGCAGGGCCGACGAGGGATTGCCATTGCCTACGAGGATGAAGTGTGTGAGCAACCCTGATTCAGCAACGTTGGCACCCAAGCAGGAGCAGGGCTGTGTGGGGGCCCAGGCAGTGCCTCCCACGGGATGTTGGACCTGCTGCCAGCTGGCACCTTGCTGGATGCAGCCTTGGGTCAGTAATACTGCAGAGGGAGAGCAGGAGTTCCACGTGTGTGCAGGAATGCCTGTGGCACCCTGAGGCTCATGGCTAGGGCAGCAGCAGGGCCAGGACAGACAGGCACTTGGCCCAGACCCAATCTCCGAGGGCTCCTCCATCCAGGGCAGCTTTGTCCCTATGTGGAAAGGTCACAACTTTGCAAGAGCTGACAGTTCTGGGACTTTAGGCTTTTGTGGATTACTGCTGCTAACTAAAGCTGAAGAACTTTTTAAAATTGTTTTTTTTCTAATAAAACATGGCCTGAGTAGCACAGATGGGTGATACCAGCTATCCCAAAGTGAAAAAATGTATCATGGTGCCCACCTGGGGAGCCAAGCTCTGTGTGTCAGCTAAGACCAGCCAAAGGGAACAGAAAATCAGAACTAGGATTTCCGACAGTGAAAGCACAGGCTGGGCTGGGGTACTAAGGAAACTCTGAACACAAACAACCCTCATAGCTGCTCTTCTGAATGGGAATGGGGTGCACAGATCCTGTGCTGCAGGAAGGACCCTGTGTTTGGCAGGGTTGGTGCCAGGCCCCTTCATGTGAGACAGGGCTGTTTATGCTCCATGCTGGGCAAGCAGGACAGACTTTTTTTGCCATCCCTCCCAAAGCCAGAGACACTGAGGCATCCCAGCCTTGATTTAACCCCCTCCACTTGGTTCTTCCCCAGAGGGAAGAGGTAAAGTCTGGGCACTGCAATAATGACAGCCACAACATAGAAATATTCTTAATATAATTAGGTGCAGGGCCTCCCCCCTCCCAACCACACGTACAAATGAGCAGAGGGCAAATTCCCCCTGCCCAGCCAGCCACTGCTGCAGGCACAGGGCAGCCTCCCTGCTGCGGGGCACAGGCACCCACGGGGAAGGGCTGGGGAGGGGCTGGCAGCCCGGGGATGGGGCAGCCCGTGCTGGGGCAGTTCTGCCCAGGCCTCCCCTGCCCTGCCACTGCCTCCTGCAGCCAGCACTCCTGTTCCCTGCGAGGAGGGAGCATGCTGGGGGAAACAAAGATGCTGACACCGAGATGCGGCCACCAAATCTAGCTGAGGAGCGTCCCAAGTGGGTTAATTCTAGGTGGAGGGTTATTCTATGAACTGTACTGCAGCAGGGCAGGGAGGATGGGGGGGCTTTTCCTTGTGGGGAAGAGCTGGTCCAGGCAAATCATCTGTGGTCCTGGCCAGGTGCTCAGTAGTCTGCTGTGTATTCTGTACCATGCAGCCCTCGGCACAGCAAGGTGAACTCCTTCACCATCTCCTTCACACGCCGCTTGTTCACACGCTCTCTGCTAAGACAGAGGGAGAGGACAAACATGAAGTAGGAGGGCTGCACTGGGCCATGCAGGAGGGTCATTCCTGTGGGAAATGTGGGGCACAGCTGCCAGGCCAAGTGGCACATGAACCTGAGGATCTGCTGGCTGAAGTTTTCCTTCTGCTCTGGAGTTACTCGGGCCGAGGGGAAGCCATCCTGCTGCATAGCCTCCTTGATCCAGACACTCAGGAGGCTGAAGCAGTGCTTGTTCAAGGCAAAGAGGATTTCTGCAAAGTGATCCATGAGGCTGCGGGAAGCCTGGCCACCAATGCCCTGCCACAGAGCAAACAACATGCTGAGCCCACACTGTTGCTCTCCCTGCTCCCAGCCATTCTGCTGGGCTGTCTGCCCCTGGCTCTGTAGGGATGCTGCTTAGGAATAGAGCCCAATGCAGCCTGGGGATCCCATGGTCCGGTGTCTCTCACCTCCAGCACTGCCTGCAGCAGCGCTTTGCCATTCTCATGCACGACCTGGCCCACCGGGGCGATCTCTCCACAGCGGGGCAGCAGCTCCGTCTGCAACACAGAGGCCAGGCTCACTCAGGGCCAGCACAGGCTCCACAGCCCAACCTCAGCCCCACTCCTGCCTTCCCAGCTCTCAGAGAGCACTCCACGATGGCATCATACTCACAAAAAAGCCACAGGATGCTTTGACTGTTGGGGCCTCGGGAAACTTGAGTGAAAGGACGCCTGCAGGCAAAAATCACACAGGTTAGCAGCCAGAAAGCCCCTTGGCCATCCCAAATCAGCCCTGTGGTCCCCAGCCCTTGTCTGTTTTGCACCCAGCTCTAGAGGAGCTCAGAGTGATTTGGAGCACATGCCCATGCCCGTGGTACTTACCACACTGAAACACTGCTTTGACATCCAAGTTGCTACACAGGAAGAGATCTGGCTTCCTTTTCAGAGCCTGCAAGGCACACAGACAGGCAGCATGAACCCAGCGCTGCAGAGGCTGCCAGGAAGCCTCCAAGGATCCCGGTGCCCCAGACAACCTCTGCCTGGACACACACTTACCTGAGCACACCCCCAGGAAAGGGCAGATTAACACAGTACAGCAGGAAATCATCACTTCACCACTCCCCAAGAATATCATTCAAATAGCCAGGCAGTTTGCTACACCCAGGATGTGCTGACCCCAGGACCTGAGGATAGGTGCCACAGTGGTGTGCAAACACTCAGACACACATGGCTCCTGTCCCATCAGAGCAGATCAGGCAGCAGCACTGCTCCCAGGACACGGGCAGCCATGCAGGACTCAGCAGAGACCAGCCACCTGTGTACTTTGCTCTTCTCCTGAAGATGCTGGCATCCCTGGGGTCACAGCAACTGGTTCAAGCAGTAGCCCCAGACTGCACCAGATGACAAGATGCTAACATTTCTTGGCAGTTCCTGAGCAGCAAGTCTAAGATCAAGAAAGCTTGAGGGTTTTTAATGCCACACAGTGATTCCACCAGCCTCTGTGCAGGTCAGCACTGCTGCTGGAGACACCCTGAGCTGTCATACCTTGTGCAATGATTCAGTCCCCCTGGTGCTGGCACTGAGCAGTTACTGGGTGGAAATGTTTCAGCCTGCACCCTCCACTGAGTGAAGGGTTTCTGACCTGCCTCGGTGAGCCCTGCTATATTAGGCAGTCACATCCATACTCTGACCACCATACCCACTGCTGCAGAAAAGCACTGGAAATGGCAGCCATGCCTCCTGCCCTGCTGTCACTGCAACACCAGGGACAGCAGCCATAGCACTGGAGAGGCCCTGTTGTGTGCCTGGAGCTCAGAGAGCAGCATACCAGGGCAGGCAGCCCTTGGGCTGAGCGCTGTGTGGGGCCACTGCTGCTCTCTGAGCCTTCTCCCAGGGATAAAAGCAAGGACAGCTCTCAGTCAACAGCACCCAGGACACACAGCCATCTGCTGCTGTGGTCTCTACTTGGTGCAAAACAGACTCAATTCCCACCCCGTGTTCTCCAGGGAAAGTCCAGAGCCATCTGTCCAGTGCAGATGCTGGAAAACAAGAAGCTGAGCAGCAGGTTTCAGAGTTACCCTGTCTCTTTTCTATCACACACTGCAAAAGAGGATTCAGTTTTGGGCACTGAAGGCATTGCTGTTCCAGGTGGAGGTGGCACAATTGCAGGGACCTGCTCCCTGCTGGACACAAGCAGAGAGCTTCGTGGGGCGACCAGGGGCCACGTTATACCTGTGTGTGTATATACAGGCTGTGCACCATTGCTCCTGAGACACTGGCACCAACATCAGAAGGTGAACTGCTGGCTGTGCTGTGGTTTAGCAACATCCACTCATCGAGGCTGCTGCTGTTCAGCTGGCCCCATACAGGACAAACGCTTGCAAGAGATGTTCACAGTTTTAGCCCTGGGAAGCCACCCCTGCTGAGGCCCTGATGTGAGCTCCAGGGCAAGGACTATGAGCCTTTCCCCAGCAGCAAGCTGCTCAAGGGCAGCTGGCTTTCGTGATAACCACCCAGCTGAAAGTTCCCCTACCCTGCCCATCCATGGGTTTAAACCTGAGTCCTGCATGCTACAAGTGCTCCATTTGGCACAAGACTTCCAATGTGCTCAGGTTCCTACCTACCTGCAGGGTGTTTCTCCCAGCCAGACCAGACCCACTGCAGGCAGAGCCCCCCAAATTCTCCTGCAGATTCACTGCAGCATCTGCTCCTCACTCCAGCAGTGCCAAGGGGAAAAGCATGCCAGTATTGGGACAGCTTCTTCCCACAGGACACTTTGCAGAGTGCAAGCCCAGTGCAGATCTGGATACATATGCACATGTCTAATGTAAAGAGATGCTCTTTACCCCCACAAGATGGGGCCCTGTGGAGCTTCTCCCATAAGAAAGCAGCACCAGGTAGGTTCAGCTATTCTTTCCCAACACCAGATATGTCCAGCTACTCTTTCCTAGCACCAGGAACCCTGCTCAAGCTGTATTCTTGCCAGCCCATCTTCCCTATCTCCTGCCAGAGCACCTCTGCTCACATGGGGGCAGGTCTTTAAATGCTTTCAAACGTCCCCCCCACATCCTGTGCATGAGCAGCCATTGCAGAGATAGGCACTCACTCTCCACAGCAGCTCAAAGACCACCAGAGAGGTCTTCAGTGCCCATTTCTTCATAGGCAGACAGGTATGGAAGGGACATCCACTCCTCCAGCAGACAGAGGACAGTGGGGACTGCACCGCCAGTTCTTGCAGCTCTCCAGAACGCACAGCCTTAGTGTCCAGTACCCAGTCTCTTCCCAGACTCCACACTGGCAGAGCAGAGCCTCTTGCTTTGAGAAGGGCACATAAGGCTGGCCAGGCAGGAGCAGTGAGCTTCAGCAAGGGGATGCTGAACCCAGGTACTCCATGGGGTTCTCTGAGTCTGGCTGGCACAGGGGAGGTGGAGAGCTCAACAACTGCTGCATGCAGCCTGGACCAGACTGAAGGGAGGGAGGTGGGAGATGAAGCTGGCTGTGCTTGACCAGGCACTGTCTGTGCCATCACAGGAGGTCAATCCTGCATCTTCTGCCCGGCGAGGCCCTGCACACCCAGACTACCCCAAGGATCTGTCAGGGGAAGTCACCAAAACGCTCCCAAGGTCTGTGCAAGTGAGAAGCCCTGCTGGGGTGGGGTGGATGAAGTGGAAAAGGCAGGCTGGAGAGTCCCAAAATCCTACCTGCAAACAGAAGCACACACATGATACCCACTAGCTTGCCAACTTCAGAACCTGTCTGGTTTTGCCAACGCAGACCTGGGTGCAAGCCCAGTCACCACAGCCATGTGGTCCTGGGCAGAGGTGCTCCAGCTGCATGGGTGACACTAGCCCCACGCCCTCCAGGTGGGATGCTCACCTTGGGCACTGCAGCAGCCATGCTCTACAGCAATCCCAGCATGCAGCAGAGGAAGGAGGGAGCAGCTGGGAACAGGATGCTGGTACTGCTCTGTGCAGCCTTATGGCAGACTGGTTATTTTATCCTTAGGTTTGGGTAGTAGTGTAACTATTTGTCATTTTGTTTAAGCCAACAGCTCCCGTGATCAGCCAGCCATCATCAAGAGTGGATTGCCAATTAACACTGTGGCAAAAGGATCAGCTGCAACAACTGGGCACTTCCATGGGCTGCAACTAAGCCCAAAGATAAAGTCAGCAGGAATCCTGTGACAGAGAGAGATGGTTTCCATGTGCTGGCGACAGAGAGCTGATATGCAGGCCTCATGAGCTTCTCCCATGTTATCAGAAGGTGGGACAGTACTTGCTGGCAGAGAGGGCAGAAACAATGCCTGCAAGGAGGAACCAGACAAACTTGAAACAGGGGAAGATGGTATTTCCACCAAGGTGATCAATCACAAAAACAGATGGTCAGGGAAGTGGGAAAGTCTCCACCTTGACACACTCTTGTGTCCAAATTCACTGCTGCTCTGGAAGATGCATTACTTTGCCAAGGAGTCTGCAGGCAGAGCAGGCTGGGTGACAACACAGTTCTCACCACACAAAAATCTGGTCTGAAGAGATCTGCAGTTCCCTCTGAGTTTAATCCTCCGATCTACAAATCCTCAACAGCATCACTACAGAGTATGGTCTTCTGGGGGAGGACAGGCTGGACCCATCCCTGCCATCAGCCAGCCCTCGAAGTCCTGAGAGCAAGGAGTCAATCAGGGATGCTGAGGCAAATTCTTGATGGGTTTCAAAGCACCTCACTAGATCATCAGTCTGTGAAAAGGGTCAGGCTAAGGAACAGGAAACAGTTCTATGCTTGAAGAGAGAAGAGAGGGATGGCATCCTTCAATTTCCATGGGGTTTCAGGAATACAAATCCCAGGAAAACAACAGGTCTTGAGAGGGCAGTGTCAGGCTGGCAGCATGATGTCAGATGTCTCACAGTGATCCAAGATGGAGAAGACATGGAGGTAGGAGCATCTGAAGGATATCTGGAAATCCACACGAGACCGGGCCAGCTGCCAGCACATTGCCCCAGCACTGCCTGCACATCCTGCCCACAAGGATAGTGTGTAATAGATTCCCAGGACCCTGGATGGGCAGTGTTTGGTCTCAGTACACCCCACAGAAATGCAGCATGGTTGCATTTTTCTCTCCAAGGAAGCACAAATACTCTGTGTCCAGACACAGAGGAGGAACCCAAGCCAGAGAGAAATTCAGTATTTTCCAAAGAAACAACAAGTAGTGTTGGAACAGTCTTTCAGGGTCACCTAATGCCTTACACCCTGGCAGGATCATTTCTACCGACCCTCCAAGATAATGGGCTTAATGGGCTTGAGTCCTTTTTCAAGGACTCCATGCAACAACAGCTTCCCATGTGACCTTCCAGTGCTTCCCTGCCCTCTTAGGAAGACTTGCTGCAGCCAGACCTGGATCCTTTACCCTGATTTCCTCCTGTTACTGATCATCCTACTCATGGAGAAAAAGGTTTTTAACCTACAACTGTCACATTACCTTTCACACATTCCAAGACTCATGCAGCTCCACAGGCTCCCATCAGCTTTTCCACCCCACCATGTGTACAAGGTGCCATCTTCCCAGATGCTTTTCTCTGTGGTCTCTGATTTAAATCTACAGAAATGTGCTCCAAACTAGGCACAGTGTTCAAATTGAGGTCCTGCTAGCAGTGAGGACAGGACACCACCAAGAACCTCATGCACAGACCCCATTTACCACCCTCCCATCATGTTTAAAACTCCTGTTAAAAGGTCACAGCTTCCAAAACCAAAAGCAGAGCAGAAGTCTGATAGCCCTGATTATGTTATGTCTTTCAAGAGGAAAAGCAGGGAAGGCTGCAATATGGCTTTCAGATGCAATGGGTCTCAGCAGGCATCAAGGTGAGAACTGTGAGAAGACCCTGCCTGGAGGAGTCAGGTGCAGCCCTCTTGCCCACTCCAACCCTCAAGACCTCTGGGAGGATCAGAGGGGTCTGACAGCTTAGCACCAGGACATGCCAGGCACCCTCCCGGGGCTGTCAGCAAAGGCAGGATAGCAACAGCTCTGGGAGAAGCCTGGGGGAGTGTTCCTGCACAGCCACTGATCCAGCACACGTGGTTAGAGGTGTCCCCATTACAGAAACAGAGCAGAAACCAACTCTGCCAGGCCCCTCCTCACCACAGACCCACCCTGTGGGTAGGTGGGCAGGGAACACATCTCTGACAGGGACACTGAGTACACCAAGGACATGAGGGCTTCTCCCTAAGGGCCACGGGGGGCTGAGGAGCACACTGGGCAGGTGTATATACACACACAGCATAGCACTGGCCCTGCCTGCCCACCACCAGCAGTGACACGAGTGCCAGCCCACGTGCCAGCCCACAGCCCCTGCCACACCAACACAAACTGTCCTCGTGCACCGCTGAGCCAGCAGCTCCTACACAGGAACTGCCACCACCCGGAGAGGCTGCTGGGGCAGGAGGCAATGTGGCACTTGCCAGATCCAGATGCCATCACAAGCACATTGATCAGAGCCAAACCCTGGCAGCTGCCTGCTCCTGAGGGCAGGGGCTTCCTCCCACTGGCCCCTGGGCAGGGCAGCCAGCTCAGCCTGTCCCCACTCCAGAGGACCCATTAGAGGGCAGGTAAATGGGTTGGAAAACATCCACTTAATGCTCTGATTTGTCTGTCACCCAAGGGTGACTGCAGCAGCACCAAGCACCCCATGCCAGCTTCAGCCCAGCAAGGGGGTGGGAGCTGGAGCTGCCCTGCAGAGGAGGGCACTGCCCTGGGGATGGTGTGAACCCAGAAATAAAGGAGAATGTTTTGTTTTCAACTTCCACGGAAACAGATGGAGAAACTCGATATTCAACTAAAAGGAAAAAAAAAAAGTTGTCAACAGAAAGCTAAAAATAGGTTTAAATTGAATTAAAAAGAGAAAGAGAGAGAACAGAAAGTGAATGAATAAGAAACTAAAACACACCTGTGCCAGGAGTTGCATAAATGAATCAACAATATCAGGATGATCCCTGGGCCCTAAAATATAATAAAGATGTAACTTAAGAGAAAAATCATACAAACAGCAACTCAACATCATATAGTTATGTGATACAGAAAGAATTTACAAGTGAAAACAGGAGTGTAAGGGAGGAGGGGTGTGTGGGGAAAGGGATGGGCAACATGAGCAGCTTGAAGCAAGTTAAAGAAACAAAACATACAAAAAATCATGAAACTTGGAGAACCCAAGAACAGAAAGAAACTGCAAAGGAAAGGGTCTAAAGCCCCAGGGTCTCCAGCTAGCACCTGGGTGCTGCAGAGCCAAGGAGGACATCTTCGTTTCCTTGGGGAGGAAGAGAAGGAGGAGCAGGGACTAGCTGAGCACCATCTCCACAAGGAGAATTATAGCTTTTGCACTGTGGGGACTGAGCAGGTGTCTTCAGAGCACTGTTTGGTCCTGGAAGGTAACTGCAAGTGAACGACAACACCTCAGCAAATGCTTGACAGGCCTGGCTGGGTTCAGGCGTGCACATGCTTGTCACCAGCGTCAGCTGCTCAGGAGACCCCGGCACAGACACCCTCCCACCCCATTCCCAGATGCTCTCCTGGATGGTGAGTCCAGGACCCTCCTGGAGGTCTCCTCCAGCATCCTCACTGGAGAGAGCAGATCAGTGCCCAGAGATCTCTGTGCCAGCACCACTCACCCTACCTTGGCATCTGATTGTGCATACTCGTTTCTTGGCCCTTGTGGGCTCAGGCATGCCCCCCTTCTCCTGCCACACGTGGGCTCAGCAGAAGGGGCTCGCCCTGCTTAGGGCTGGCCCCCCACCCAAGGGGACAGTCCTGGGCACACACCAAGCTGAACAGCCGCTTTCCTGAGCAAAGCTCGCATCCAAGTTGGCACAGCTCGGGCTCTGACCCCTCCCTTTTCCTCCTGCAGACGTGCCTGCTGCTGCCTGGAGGCTTTGCCAGCTCCCCAGCACCGAGGCAAAAGGGTTCCAGCACAGACACATCCACACGCCACTGGCACGAGCAGGGACCTGCTATCCGAGGAAGCCTGGCTTGTTTGTCACTGACCCCAGTGACACCTCAGCACAGTGGGATTTGCTTGGACCGTGGCGTGATGATGAAGCAGGTCTCCTCATGTCTCCCCCCACCTCTCTAGAGAGCTCTGAGCCTTGGGCTGGGGGACAGCATCACCCTACCTGGCACCCAGCTCTGAGCAAAGGATGAGACCCCTTGGGGGTCACATGTGGTAATGCTGAAGGACCAGATCCAGCAGCTCCAATGTGTCTCTGTCACAGGGCAGGTCACCAAGATGCTGAGGGGAGTCATGGTGCAAAGGAGCCTGTTCTAACCCCATTTGCTTTCTGTAGGGTGGGCAGTGAGCCAAAGAGGGGCCCCTGCCCTGCAGGAGAACACCAGCATCCTCAGCATCACAGCAAGGACTTGGTGGCCACCAGTGACTCTGAAAAAGTAATTTCCCAGCTGTTCACACACACATTCTCCTGCTCATATGAGGGCTTGATTTCAGGCCACTACAAGCAGCAGTGGTCCCAGAGAAGCCTCAAGATCTTCCTGTGGGCATAGCCTCCCTGCCAAGCTGGATTGCAATTCCAGTTTGAACCTTGCTGCACATGATATCCAGCCTGGGCTGCTGTAACAGTACAGAGGCCCAGAGCACCCAGGGATTTCCTGCTTCTGTTGCCTGCAGGGAAGGTACCCACCTTCCAGGGGTTGGAATGAATCCAAGAAACAGAGATGGCCCCAATTAGCTTAGCTAGGAGTGAAAACAGCCATTCCTGGTAAGACGCCTCCAGACTCCATGCATGCAAAAGCCTGACAACAGCCCCAGCGCGAAGACGGGCTCATCCTACGTACCTTGCTGGAACAGGGTCAGTGTGACTGAGGTAACGAGCAAGAAGAGGGCCTTGATGGGAGGGAAGTGGGCAGGCTCATGGGCAAAGATGTGAACCAGCTGCAAAAGAAAGAAGGACTGAAGCTTCTGCTGGCCCTGCACATCCCCAGCCTCCTGAGCACAGTTCCCTACCTGCCGGGTGAGTTCAATTGCAGAGACCTGGGGTATGGTGCTGTACATCTGCCCCAGCATCTCACACAGCTGAGGTACCATGGGGGCAAAATCATCCAGGAGGGTCTTCACAGACTTCTCAAATATGGCACAGACAGACTGTGGGAAAAGAGGGACTGCATGAGCAATGGGCATCAGGAGACCTCTCTCAGGGCTTAATGGATGGATGCCTGGGGAGTGAATAGCTGGCAATGGGGACAGGGACCAGCCAGGCAAAGGGCTCAGATCTGCTCTGGTACTGGCAGCCTGGCCTGCAGCACAGGATGCTCCCAGAAACCAGGAAACAGCCCTCCCACTGCAGCAGGAAGGCTCCCCAAGGACCTGGGAGAAATGGCTGGTGGGACATTGCACATAGGCATTATTGCACTGAACAAACTGGGCAAGCAACAGATGATACAGGTCCAGTTCAGAAGAGAGCTGTTGTCTTAGGAAACACAGGTTTAGTAGATCCTGTCTCCCTGCTCATGGCAGGACCTTGCAAAAGAAAGAGAAGCAGAGATGGGGGAACAAGACAGACAAGAATGACTTGAAGCTGCTGGTGACAGCAAGCCAGCAAGACATCCCTCTCACAGGCCATCACCCAGAATTTGTCTTTTGTTGTCCCCCTCTCAGCTCAGCAAGAACAGACAGAGCTACAGGCAGTATACTGGTGAAGCCTGGTTACCTCTACCACCTGGGCATCATTCAGCCACTTGCTGAGGACCTTCTGTATGAGCTGGAAGACTTGCTGCAGAACCACCACCACCTGTAGGGAATGAGAGACACTGAAGAGAATTGACCCCCACGGCACTGGAAAGGGAAGATTCAAGACTAAGCATGGCCTGGACTCAAACCTTGAGGCACCACCCCTCTCCAAGCTGGACAGCTTTTTTCTGAAGCAGCCTGGCACAGCTCACAGTTGGCGGGTAGCACCCAGACCATCCTCCAGAGAAGCACCTAGCCAAGAGGCATCCAAGAGGGAAGTCAGCTCTGTTTACCTCAGGAGTGGTGGGATGAGCTGAAGGAGCTATTTTAGCTGGAATAGACTAGCACTACCCTCTTGCTGGCACATGCTGCATTCCCCATTGACCCCCCTCTCCTGCAGTGAGTTGTGAGGTTTTGGCCAGTCTGTGACAGAGCACATGGAGCCATCGCTTTACTCACTGGGTTGGGTCCTTGCTGCACTGGCAGTTTTTTGACCTCGGTGCTTTCATGGTCATCATCGTGGTGGCTGATGTCTAGGGTGGTGAAGAGGTTGGAAAGCAGGCCCAGGATGTGGATGATGGCCAGTCTGTTGGAGGGATTGGGCTGCCAGGGAAAATAAAGACAAGGTATGACACAGACTGCACTACTCAGCCATAGTCATGTCTTTGGGATGCTGAGGAACTAGAACGGCAGAGGCAAAGTGCCAGAGAGGGGTTCCCTGCACTGCACTTTCCCTTGAGCCCATGTTTAAGAGTGCTGCTTCAGCACAGCAGCCTCAGGGCTACAGCCAGCAGGAGAAACCAATTCTAGATGGAAGCAGCACACAGGCACTCACCGTTTCATCAGCCAGCTTTTCCAGCTGCTGGATGTAGGGGGTGATCAGGGAGTGCAGGTTCTTCAGGATCTCCTCCACTTGCAGTGCAGAAAGCAGGAAACCGAGAGCCTGCATCAGCCACATGCACTGGCTTGTCTGGGACAGAGCAGACACAACAGGGCAGGTCATTGCCTAGCCCACAGCCCATGCTCTGACAGCTGCCAGGGTCCCAGTGGGCTGCAGCTCCTGAGCTGCTCTATCTGAGTCCCTCTAGGTGCATCTCACTGCAGGAGAGTGGAACAGCTCCCTAACAGCTTCTATTCCCAGGGAACAGGAGCTCTGGCTCCAGCACACTGGCCTCTTCCCAGTACCTGCCAAGGAAAGACCAGTTGGTGTCCAGAGATCTCCATGCTGGCATCACTCATCCTAACTTGACACACCATCCTTTGCACAGCCTGTCTCAGCCACCCCATCCTAGTCACAGGCAAGGCTAGGGCTCAGTTCCTACACTTATCTCCCTTTTTCCTCTTGATAATATGCCTGTCATCTTGGTATCCTTGGGTTTGGAGAGACTGGGAACTGCTAGAGTTAAGCCTCCTCCTCCCTCTGTAGGGGACACGTCTCCCAGCACAACCCCATCCTGTGTGGGTGAAGTGAAGCCCAGCTGTGCAGCGAGAGGAAGCCAGCAGGTTCTCCTGATCCTGGACACCATGGAGCATGAGCTCTCCTCTGGGCACACACAGCTTTGTGTCTTCAGCTGAGCATGACTAAGGGGGCATGGGGGGAAAGGAAAACCAGCAGAGCTGTGAGTCAGCCTCTCTTACCTTGTGAATCTGCTTCATCAACACCTCCTGTCAAAGGGAAAGGGAGAGGAAAAGAGGAGGGTGAGTGCTGCAGAAAGGCCCTTTCCTTCCAGGAGGCAGGACTGACAACAGGAGGTAGTACTGACACAGGAGGTCAAGACAACTGACACCAGTGTAGGCACAGACAAACATCGTGTACTCCCCACAACCTGCCACAGGCAAGAATGAAAATTCATTTCCCCTGAGCCAGCCCACTCAGCCACCCAGCAAGGGGAGCTCCTGGCTTGCACAAGCTCTGCAGCAGGATTGCTCAAGGAGTCAGCCTCAGCCAGGGTTTCCTGATTCCAGTGACAGTGTTCCCCAGGCTCTAAAAGCAGAGATGCTTTTAAGAGCCCTTCACCTCTCTGCTCCCACATACATCCTGGCAGCTCGTCCCGGAACTCTGAGCCCCATCTGCCCCAAATCTTGAGAGTCAAGAAGGAGCATGGGACAAGCTGCCCCAGCACAGCAGGGATTATTTCAGTCTCCAAGGAGAGGCTTGAACACCAGGGTGCTGCCCCCCAAGATGCCCAGCAGCGGCACTATCAGCATGGCAGATGCACAGCTAGCAGGCTACTGCTCCCAACAAGGCAAACCAAACCCCGGGGGAAGGACAGACACCCACATGCAACCCCAGCAGCCCCCTTGGCTGTCGTGTCTGTCACTGGCTGCCACTTCTGCATTCACAGCAGGACACAAGGCCTGCCACATGGGTTTACCAGCCTACAAACAAAACAGGCAAGGAATCTCCTGCGCCAAGCAAGATGCCCTGAGCTGCTCCTTTGTCCCCGTGCCCTGATCCTTACAAAGGAAAAGGTGTGCACAAGGCACATCCCAGGTCACCACCACACATCCACCTGCATTCAGCTCCTACCTGGGACACAGCGACAATGTTGGCAGCATAAGGTGGCAGGTCGTACTTGCACTCTCGGCAGATCTTTTTCAGAGTGGAGACACTGGAGATGGAGAGCTCAGGGTTGCCCAAGGCTTGGAGCACCAGTGGTAACACGTTGTTAATCATGACAGGGTGATCAGCCAGCCACTCAGACAGGGATCCTGCGTACACAGATGGGATCAGACTGCAGGACTGCACCACAGGTTCTTGCTTTCTGCATTCCATGATGCCCAGCTTTGCTTTTCACCACTGGTGTTGCTGGGCAGATGTGGTCTCACGGGGGCATTCTGTCCCAGCCCACTCACCGATAGTGAACATGACTGTGTCGGCAAGCTGCACGTTGCTGATGCTGATCCGGGGAATGAGGCCGATCAGGCCTGGCACCACATCGGAGTAGTTTACATCAATGGTCTCAGCAATGGACTGGAAGCCATAGAGCAAGGCCTCTGTGTGCTGCCAGGGTAGGAGAGGCAATGTCAGAGCCATGAACTGACCTCTGATGCCCAACCCCATCCCAGCTCCAGGCACCAGCTCAGCATCCCCACAGGAGCTGAAGAGGCTGATCCCTTGGCAGCACCAAGGACAGGGAGGCAGAAGACCTCTTCCTCTCCACAGCAGACCCCAGAGAGCCTGTATGTGTGCTGGCTTCAATGCCCCATTGAGGGCAAGGACAGCTCCCTGAGGGCTGGTAGCTGTCATCCTGGCACCTGGGTCGCCTTGCTCACCTGCCACGTGGATGGCTGCTCCGTGTTGGTCAGGAGACGTCCCAGTTTGTCATACAGGCTGCTCAGGAGCTCAGCACCCAGCATCTCATACACGTACATCAGCGTGTCAGAGATGTCCACCCTGCAGAGAACATGGCTATCTCCAAATGCTGTCCCCAGTCCATGCAGAGAGCTCCATGTGTGGACACATCACCTTCTCTCCTGCTGCCAAGTCGGGCACAGGCACTGCTCATTCAAGCACACTGTCCCAAACAATGGAGTGCTCCTATGGCTTCTTGGGCAGGGTCCAAGTCCTGGTCCAGCACAACTGGTGCTGTGCCAATATTTTGCCAAATGAACCAAACCAGCTCATTTTCACATTACCACCACAGCCAAAACAGCTCTTGATGGAAGGAATCTCCTCTGTGTCCCTCCTTGACTCATCATACAGCACTCAGTCTCCAGGGTGGCAGAATGCTGCCCCTGCATCATCACCTGCCTGACAAGCAAATCCAAATCTCCCACTTGTACCTGTATATCCGAAACTGCTCCTTCTCATCCGAAGACCAGAAGCCATACTCCTCATCAGAGGGGAACTGGGCTTTATGCAGCAGCACATCCACCAGCTGGAAGTAGACAGGCCTGTAGACCTGCTGGTACACTGCCTGCTTGTCTGGCTCAAAGGAGAGGATATCATCCTGGAGGCAGGAGGAGGAATAAATACATCAGGTGTTGCAGGGAGAGGAAAATAGAGCTAATATGCCTGCTGCATAGGGAACTCAGGAACATCTCCCCGGGGTGGTAGGACTTGTCACACCTTTGAAGGATGCATTTCCAGCCCCTAAAGATCCACTTGATGCTGTGCCCTTCTGCAGTGGCAGCATTATCTGGAGGCAAGATGCCAGAAGCCCCAGAAGCTGGGTGGACCCTCAGACAGATTTATTGTAGGGGGTGGCAGTGTCCTGCCATGTCCTATCCTTGGGAGCAGACCTACACCAGGAGCATGCATGCCTCAGACTGCTGCGAGAGCTGATGGAGCACAGCGCCCTCCTGCATGCACCTGTAATCTCAGACCCATCTGGAGAAGCAGCAAGAGATCGTGGGAGCCTCAACCTGGCCTCATGCAGCAGCAGAGGAGCTGCTGGCATGGCACTGACTTCACTCCCCTCCCTGCCCACGCTCAGCCACGCCACATTAGACCGCGGAGGAATGGAGCTGAGGGATGAAAGGGAGCTAAAAATAGAGCACAGTGTGGCAGGGCTGCTCTGTCAATCCAAGGAACACTGACCCTGGGAGAGGGACCCCACACTGGGCAGCCACTAGAGCCATGCTCTTGTTCCGGCCCAGTGTGGAGCTAAACAACCAGGTCTGCTGCTGGGAAGAAAAAAAACCAAAAAACATGAAGTTTTAATTAGTTTTGTTAATGAGGCCCTTAGAGGATGGCTGACACTTCTAAGGAGGACTGATGGAAGAGAGAGCCAGCCACAGGGCCAGAACTTCCTAGGTATGTGCTAGCTGCGAGTGCAGGGCAAGGAGTGGGGACATCAGAAATCCCTGGGACAAATTAAATCCAGGACAGACCCCAGTCCCCATGCACTGGTGCCTCTGGCCCTGCCTGGAGGGCAGAGCCCAGACAGGCTGTCCACAACAGTCACCGACCTGCAGCGTGTACCAGAAGGTGAGGGTCAAGGAGCTGGTGGTTTCATTGACGGGGTAGTGTCCAGGGATGCCAGTGCAGAACATGATCATGTTGACTAGGGCCAGGAAACTCTGCCAGTGCTCCACCTGGTCCAGAAGGGCTCTGTGAAGCAGAGAGCATGGTCAGAGCAGCATCTCTGCTGTAAGCCCAACTTCTCTGCCCTGACACATATCACTGGGTGAAGGACAGGCCCTGGACAAAGCAGCATGTAGGGAACTGCAGGCTGCTCCAAGCTCACTCCCCCTCCTAGGCCCATCCCCAGCACTCACCGGGAGTGGTTCTCCCCCAAGGCCACAGCGATGCGGCAGATTCCATGTGACGTCTCCATGTCCCCGCTCTGGACTGCCTGGCGCAGCTGCTCTTGGAGCCCCAGCACAGGCGGGATGAGCTTGAGGAGGGTGTTCACATACCTGCAAGCACAGCCTGAATCACTGCCAGGCATCACCTCCCTGGCATGGGCTGCCATGCCATCCATCCCTCTTGGCGCTTTCCCGGGGCTCCTGCCCAGCTTTGCCTGCTTGAAGGCTGCTTTGTGCAATGGGATACCTGCAGGAGCCCTTACTGCTTTACATGAACTCTCCTTGCAGCCTGTGGCATTAGGACTAAAGCTGCAACCCTGAGCACTGCTGCAGAGGAGCCTCTGCAAGTGAAGGGAAGTGCTAAGCCAGTGGCCATCAGCTCTGGGCAAATCCCCCACTGCACTCTGCCCACCCTGCCTCTGCCCACCCGTACCTGCCAGCAGGGCTGCCAACCCCTCCAACCAGCCACTGCCACAACCAGCTCTGAGTGAGCTGTGCCTGTGCACAGCAGCATCCATGTGGAGCAGAACAGCAGCGAGGGCAGACCTGTGGGCTCTTCCCACCATGCTCGCAGCCCTTGGATTTGTACAGAGGCAGTCCAGCAGGGCTGCCAAAAACCACTGGACTCTCCAGCTTGGGCACATCCAGACTGTGTGCCATGTCTGGGATGAATTGACAGCCACTGTTGGGGAGTGCCACCCAGGGACAATGCTGGCCCCCTGGCACATGCCAGGCTGCCACAGCCCGGTGCGGTGCGGCACTGCTCTCCCACATTCCATCCCGCACATCAGCCTCCCCTCTGCTGCCTGTAAGGGATGGTAACCAAGGCAACGAGGAGGCAGCCAAGGTGAAAGGCAGCCCAGGGCCCCCGGAGAGAGGCCGTGCTGGAGGCTGATGAGCAGCCTGCCTTTTCCCTGCCATTTCCCTGCCCGCCCAGGCGTGTTATCTGCAGCCGCAGCCTGTGCTCTCTGCCTGCCCCCTACACACAGGTGTGGGGCTGAGGATGCTTGGAGTGGGAGGCATTCACGATTCCAGCTCTCCTGTGCCCACCCTGGGAAGAGATGTGAGTGCTGACACCAAGAAAGCCACACATCCACCCCAGAGTGGCAAGGTAGCTTTTGCTATGGATGATTTAGGAGAGAACAAAGCCATTGGTGCCACCAGTGCAGGGACAGAGCTGTGCTGGTGGTGGCAGCTTTCTCTCTGGATCAGAGGAAACAAGGTATCTACAATCCCAGCTGTGGTCCTAGCATTCCCTCTTTGCTGCTGGGGGTCACCCTCCTCTCACCCTCTCCCCCAGAGAAAATCACACAGCAAAGGGATTATTTTTGCTTAAACTGTTTCCAAGCCTCTGACACCCTGTGAGTTATGCATGTAGCAGCATGGGAACAAGGTGATGATGGAGAATTTGGAAATTCAATAGCTCCTTTCTCTGAGAACCAATGCTCCAGGGAGCCAGGACAGTGCCCAAACAAAAAGCCATAGGGAACCTTCCACTGCTCCAGCAAAAGGCAAAGCCATCCATCCTCCACAGCACTGGGTTCGTATTACCCTAGGGAGGTGTGTATGGCTTTATGACTTTTATGACTTTTTCTGACAAGGATCCTGCTTCTGCCAGTTACCTTGAAATACTCACAGTGCCTGGACCTGAACTGATCCTCTGGAATCCCTGCACACCCAACAGAGATAACCACCTATATTTGTTTCCATGCTGCAATCCCATATTACTGAAGACTTCTAGAAAATGTTGGATGAACTGTGTCTCCTGAGCACCACTTTGCTCTGCTAACTGTTCTGAAGACATAAGGGCATCCTGGATGCAAGAGTCCCTAGCCAGGAGAGAAATGCTTGCTCTAGATGAGTTGTTTAACCAGTCAACCAAGATCTGTGGTCAAGTCACCCAGAACTGAGCTGCTCTATTCCATATGCAGGAGCATGGAGCCCCAGGTCACTCCACCTGGTCAGTGCTGCTCTCCAGCTGATGCCACATCCCTGATCCGGTGCAGAGCTTGCTCCAGGAGGTGCTGCCAGTCACCACTTCCCACCCCCCACACCACTGTCAGGCAAAAGATAACAAAATCATCCCAGCTCAGAAGAGCCCCTGGATGCCCAGCTTGTTTCCAGTAGTCAAAAACTGTGAATGCCTGTGAAAGAGTATATGAACATGGAAGCCACATGGTGACTCTTGCCCATGCAGTTCCCTGCAGTGATTTGTCTTCCTGAGCAAGACTTGCTATTTGTGTGTTTAGGAGCTGGGCAAATTTTGCTTTCATGAGTTTGTCTGGTCCCTTCCCAAAGGCCAGTGAATGGCAGCATTTGCAGCTCCCTTTGTGGGACTAGCACCTATTCTTGCTCTCCCTGTAGAGAGGAGATACGGGCATGTGGGACAATCTCATCCTTCCTGATCCAAAATCTGAACCACGTTTTGATGAGCTAATAACCCAATCTTATTAAAATCCTGTTTCTAATGAAGCTCTTAGAAAACTCTTCAAGTGAAATTCTTCTTCAAAAATTCAGCACCAGGTGCCAAGACCAGAAAGAGATGGGGCTGTACACCAGGCAATCCAATATGGACACCTGCAATCCTGACAGGTGCACCACTGTAGCAGCACCCTGCTGCTTTCAGAGAGGAGGCTCAGCATCCAACATCTGCACTCCATAACTCCCACTGTGGGCATACACCACAAGGAGGTCCCTACCCCACTGCACTACAGGAAGGCCAAGTGGCCAAGTGCCACATGCCAGCTCTCCCCTTGCAGCACGTGCTGCCAAACTCTCTGACCCATCTAGCTGAGGAGATAATCCTCATATGAGAGGGAAAATACAGCCCAAGCCTCTCCTCTGAAAATGAGATGCAACAGTATCTCCATTCCTCCCCTCCCGCAACTCAGGAACTTCCTACCACCTTCAAGAGCACAGGTGTGCTCAGAGATGCTCCAGTGCCCAGCCTTCAAGGTTTCTTCTTAGGAATGCCATGTCCTAACAGAGGAGCAGCATCAAGACTCCAGCAACATCCAGCATATCCCCTTCTCTGGGCTCACAGGGCTCCCACCCACCTGGCAGGTATAGAGATCAAACACTTTGCACCCACACATCTCTGGTGCATCATTTCTAGTAACACCTCAGAGGCAGAAACCACTCACTGCTCCTTGCAAGCAGGGAAATGGGAACTACCAGCACAAGTGACCTACCCAAGAGTGAGACAGCACCAGGGCCACACGGTCCTTACCCATGAGGTCACAGCTGCCCTCCACCTGGACACAGGTGCTGCAGCAGGAGAGCTGCCATGCAAGGTGCTGCTCCCCTGGGAAGATGACCCACAAACTATCAAACCCTCAAAATCAGAAGCCAAGGTCATGAGCCACTGAGATTTCTGCTGGTGGTAGAAGCACACCTGCATGATCACCTCTGCAGCAATGTCAGTGAAGACAGCTGGGAGGGAGCGAGGGGGGAACGACACAGTGTACAGGGCACTCAGGGAACCCATGGCAAAGTGGTGAGCCCCAGGACTGACCCTCTTACAGAGCAATGCCCTAATAAGCTCTGGAGAGGACCATGCCAGCAGCCCAGTGCCAAGAATGCTCCGAGCCTGCAGCCAAGGGCCCTGCGGAAACAAAGGCGAGAGACTGTGGAGGAAGAGAGCAGCTGAAAAGCAGACTATCAAGATAAGAGACTGAAAGGTCAGGAGACTCCCTGGGGGCTCTGGGAAAGAGCTGGATCCACTTTGGCTGAGTGACAAAGCCAGAGGGGTGGGACAGCTGACACTAGGGGAAGCAGGAGGAAGAACACATTATCGTGGACACAAGAAACAAGGGAGGAGAGCACCCACCAGGGTTGTGAAGCAGCCGACACCACACGCCGCCTGGCAGGACATTCCTGTGACAATGCCACCGCTGTCCCCACACCCCAGGGCAGGAGCTGCACCAGGATCACACACTGGGTAGCCTTTCAGGCCAGCTGCCTGCCCTGTCTTGGCCACTGCCTGCATGCCTACATACAGGAGGGTGATCTGCATGGCTGATGATGCCTCCAGGAAGAAGGATGGAGAGCAAGTACTGAAGATTTTGTAGGGGAGCAGCCAGCATGGTAGGTAGGTCTGAATGGGGCCAAAAACTTCATGACAGGGACAGCACAGAAGCAGAGGAAAACTCACAGTCCACCACACTTCTCTCTACAATTCACTTTGAAAGCTCAACAGAAAACTCAGCCTTTTAATGCAATCAAAGAGCAGCACTGCAGGCCCAGACTCCTACACAAAGGTATGGAATCATGGCCAAGGGAAATGGAAAACAGGAAGATGAAGTCCAACATTTCAGAACTGCAGGTGACCTCGTACCTTTTCACTTTCTGCCCCAGACCTACTGCAAGGGTCTGAGCTGGTCCACAGCCTTTGCAAGGCACAAGAAACAACAGCTTATGGTCGCCTTCTAAACACTGGCAAATGAGGCAACCCCTCCCCCCATCCAGCAACACATTAAAATCCTGATGGGTCCCTTTGTGCACCAGGATCTGCAGTGTCCACAGATGCCACTCCTTGTCATCAGAAAGGACAGCCCCAGGCTGCCCTAGAGCTGGGGAAGTGTAGGCTGCCCCTGCCCTTAACCAAGGGGAGGACTAGGGCTCACAACTGCAGCGGCAGCATCACTCCCAGCGCTGCAGACAGTCGGAGCCTGCGCGATGTGCAGCGATGCACAGGGCATGCACAGTGGCAGCAGCTCAGCTCAGCCTTCAAGGAAACCATCCTCTTCAGGGGAAGGTTGCTAAGCAGCCAGGAAGGGATGTGGCCACGGGAACTGGAGATGTGCTGTCCCTTCCGCAGGCATTGGTCCCAAGAGCTGACAGCAGCCTAGGCAATGTGGCCAAGCAGACAAGCTCGGAGCCCCACAGTGCAGCTCAGCTGCTCCCAGGGCAGCCACGGCCACAGACAAAGGATTAGTCCTTGGCTGGCACAAGCTGTTGGAGCCAAGAGGAGGGAAAAAATGATAGATCTGGTTTTATTATCTCTGCATTTAGTCAGCTCCTTGGCTTGAGCAGCAGCACAAGGCAGAGGAAGGTCTCTGGACTCCTGCCAGCAGGAGTTGGGCAGTTGCTCTCTGGTTGGCTGCTGTTGGATCTGAGGAGCCAGAAGCACACAAACTCATCTGCTCAGAGGCCAGCATGGACATGGGCTGCAGCTGCCCGAGACTTCATGGTCCCTACAAGTCAACCATAGTGCAAAGCCTTCCAGGACCAACCATGGGAAACCAACAGCCTCCAACCGCTTTTGATACTCTCCAACTTCCAGACTCTGACATCACTACCTTCAGAGCCACGACAGCTAGAAAAAAGCCTGAGATTTTTCCTTCCCACCCTGTTTCCCTGCTAATGTCCAGGAGCACCAGCGTGCAGCACACAGGAGAGGCTGCCCTTACCTCTGGGCATCGGGCTGGGAAATGGCATTGACCACAGCCTCCACTGCTGTGTCAAAGAGCTCTGGGTCCTGCAGAGAGGTGAAAGCTGCCTGGATGAGGTTCTCGCAGTCCATCAGCGGGATCTCCAGCTGAACCCAGCTGGAGAAGCACTTCAGCACCTTCTGCTTGATGAAACCCGGGGAGTCCTGCTGCTGCAGCAGCTGCTCCAGCAAAGGGAAGACGGAGCCGCACTCCTGCGCCAGGACGCTGCGCACCTGGCCCTTGCGGTACTGCGGGAGGCGGCTGGTCTGGAACTCCTCGGGCAGCACCGTCAGCAGCTCCAGCAGCGCCAGGCACCGCGCCCGCCCGTCCACGTTGGAGTCCTCCGCCTGGAACATGCGCACCATGTCTGCCACCGCGCAGGGCCAGGCCTCGGGCATCATGCTGAGCGCCAGCGAGGCCAGCGCCACGCACAGCCGGGTCAGCACGATCTTGGAGCCGCTGGCGAAGCGCGTGATGTGGGTGAAGAGCTGTGACTTGAGGCTCTCATACTGGTCAGCCGGGATGTCGTTCCAGTAACGGGAGATTTTAATGTGGAGAGCGCTGGCACCGAAGTACTGGATCTCAGGCACCTTGTCCATGTGGAGAAGCAGCCAGCTGAAGTGCCACGCCTGGGGGGACACCTGCGCTTGCATCAGCCATTTCTGAGCCAAGTTCTTGTTCTCGATGTTTGGGTCATAATACAGCTGATGGAGAGCCTGGAAGAGAGAGGGAAGCACCCTAGAGCAGCTGAGGAGCATCACTGTTGCCTGTCCTGCCTGGGAAAGGCTTACCAGGAGGGCTCACTAGAAAGGAGCCCAGTGCCCAGGCTGCCCCGCACAGCCAGCCCCCCTCCCCAGGGCAGCCTGTCAGCTGGCCTCCTTCTTCCCATTCTCAGCAAAGAGAGAGTGATCTGGCAGCAGGAGAGGACCTACAAAGCATCCTTCCCCTCCTCTCATGCTTCACTCTAGAAATGTCTTTTCCTTAGTAATTTCCCATCTTTACCTTCACTCATGCTGAATCTGCCTGCTTCCCTGCTAATGTGCCATCACTGGGGTGGGCACAGGACCCTTCTTCCACATGAGGATTGTAAGGGACATGGCTGACCAGCACTCCTGCCTTCCACTCACTCTCTGAAAGGTGCTGTGGTCCACAGCTTGCATCCACGAGCCCATGGAATGCAAGAGCCACTGCAGATCTTTGTCTGTCAGGTTATGCAGAGTCCTGAAAATCCACAGTCACTAAATTCAGGGATTAATCTCTCCATTAAGCCTCTTTAAGATATTCCCAAACCCATTCAGTAACAGTTGAGCCACAAGAGCTGGCATCCAACCCTGCCACTGCCACCACTTCCTGTGACAGTCCGGTGCTGCTTAGTCCATCTTGCCAAATGGAGAAGGGAAACATCACTTACCTGCTCCTGCAGCTTTGTGAGATCTAGTTACTGCTTTGCATAGCTCAGATCCTCATGAACAGCTTCACACAGGCTACAAGGCTTTATTTGCAGAGGAATATTATACAGATATTAGCTACTTATCCTGAGTGGGTATAGTCAGCAACCAGTGATGTCCTCGCACAGAGAAGGGAAGAACAACCACCCCTTGCCTGAACTCCATCTTCCAGCAGTGAGGATTTCTGCCTGGCACAGCACGTTTCATTTCAAATTGCTGACTGCACACACCAGGAGCAAGGAAAATCCATGGCACCTGTCGGGCAATCAGGCACCCGTCACACCCCACCAGCAAATCAGAGGACGACTGCAGCAGGTGCAGAGGATTTTTTTGTGTCTCCACCCTGGATCTAGGTCTCAAATAGCCTCCTTCTCCCCCTCTAAAAAGCTCTATGAAATTCTTGCTGTTCTTGTACCCAGGAGAGGATTTAAACCCTATTTTTAAGCATGAAGAACTGGCAGCTTGGGGCACAGGAACAAGCTTCCCAAGCAAGTGCTTGTGCCTCCTGCTGCTCCCCAGTGTGAGACCAAAGAGCAGAACAATATGGCAGGAACTTTAGAGCTGGCATTGCCTGGGCCATAATTTGAATTACTGCTGTTCAAGACTTTGTTACAGGGGAAAATGAGGATAACCTCTTTGTAAGAAAGAGGTTATTAAGTACATTGTAGAAGACAGTCAGACAGCATGGGCTGCAGAGGGACAGCGTCTGACCCACTAAAACATCTATCCTGACACAGAAAAGGTTAACCCTACATAAGCAGGATATGGGAGAGAGAAATCTGTCCCAACACAGCAAGCCAAAGGGACACCATGAGCTCTCACCAGTTAGCCAAACCTTTGCTCTGTTCCCAGTCATCTTGGACTTGGATGCAGGAAGGATCACTCAGCTGCTGGGGCAGGGGTAAGCACTGTCATCCCCTCCAAGCAAAGCAACAAATTATTTCACTCTAAAAGCAGCAGCTGCAGATGTGCTAAAAGCTCAGTCACTGTTGGGGGTAGGAACCTGGCTTCTACCCCTGCTGTTGTGCTGACTGAGTCATCCTGCAGCAGGGCTGAAGCTGGAGCTCCCAGCCATTACCGGCAGTCTCTTGCTGCTTATTTTTCTTCGCAAATAAATCTCACTTGAGATTCCCAGAATGGTGACAGCCCACTCTTTCCCTTCCCTACTTGCTGGGCACTGTGACAAGGTGAAATGAGCAGTGCCCTCTGCATGCTCCCTGGCCCAGGATCCTTTCCTACCTCTTCCCAGCCTCTATTTTTACACCTCCATGCACTTCCTAATGAATTTATTTCTTCCAGTTTGAATAATGCTACCACTTAGAAAACTGTGGGGAGAAAAAATCCCTGTGCATCATAAAGGCACAATGTGTACACATGAGCCCTCTAAATCTGCACAAGCTTTGTAAAACACAGACCTCACCATGTGTGCAGGATGGACCTGGCCCACAGCGTTGTGTTTCTGACCCACAAGCTCTCCAGCTGCTCACCTGTGTTGGCCACAGAGCTGCTGCATGCCAGTCTCACATCAGGGAAACCGCCAGGCAATGCATGGCACTGTGCACACTCCAGGCACACCACAGTGAGCCCCAGGAGCAATGTACATGCAGGGCAAGATTTGCACAGCACTGCAGGTGACTGGGACCTCGGCAGGGCTGCAGAACAGGGGCTGGCAAACACAGTCTGCCTGCTGGGAAGCAGCTGAGGGCTCATCCTCCACCTGGCTGGGGCTGCCAATGCTGCTGGCTAAGGCCTGATCCTGCCAACAGGGTCTGCTTTAAGCCAGCAGCCTCTGGAGCTTCCATGTGATCATCCAACTGAATGGAGAGGAGCAACCAGGAAAAGCCCAACATGAAGCTGAGGTGCAAGCAGGTGCTAATCCTGCACACACCTCCAGCACACACATCCAGCACACGGCCTGTCAGAGACTCCAGCACTGGCTGTGCTAAAAAAAAAACCCCCGGCTGCTGCATTGTAACAATGGCAAGGAGGGAACACTATGATAGTTGCTCCCCTCAATGCTTGTGCTGGGGAGATGTTACTATCCCTGCATTAAGAGAACAGTGAGTAGATGACAAGACCCATCCCCAGGCAGAGCCAGCTTTCCAGACATGTGGACAGCTCTCCCACCACCACCATCCCAGCAGTGCTCATATTCCACCCTGTGTACAATCCCCACTGTCACCAGTGAGCTCTCTGGAGAAGCATCCATATCCAGCAACACCAGCTCAGAGCCCTGCTCCTCCCACTCCTGCAGGGAATCTCTGGAGAGGTTCCCAGCAAAAGTCCCCAAGGACATGCTGGAGCCTCCACTGCTCAGCACCTCAGGGTGAGAAGGTGAGTGGTGAGATGAAAATGTCTACCAACTACACAAAGAAATTCAGAGGATGAAAGCAAAGTTAATGCTGAAAGCTCATGCTACAAGCTGTTGGAATTCAGAAGAATACTCTGGAAAAAAGCATCTGCTCACTATCTCAGCCCCCTTTTGCAAGTGCCCTGCCTGGGAGGGGACCAGTTGTGGTGGCTCCTGAAAAGTATGGATGTTCCTGCCTGCAGGCAGGACACCAGGTGGAAAGGAAAGGCAGGATGTGCCCCAGGGCTAACAATAACACATCCCATCCAGTACTCTACACAACATGGGAGATCTTCCAGAGGACCTCCAAGGCTGGGCATAAATACTAGGATCATTCTAACTAAGCTTAAAGCAGCAGAAGGAGGGCCTGGGAGCAGACTAGGCTCTCTCCCTGGCCTATCATGCACATCAGCTGAGTCCAATCCTCTGCTGAGTGCATTGGGCAGGGGACTGCAAGACCCCATGCCTGGCAGAAGGGCACCTGAACACCCAGCATGCTCCTCCCCAGCAAGGAGGTGCTGCCCTCATGCCAGACTGGGCACTAGCATCGGCTGCTGTTGGACTTTAGTCTGACCACTCTGGCCAGCACCCTGAGGCCCATCAGGAAGCACTGGAGATGACAAGGGGAACTCATTAGCGTCAAGAAGGAGAAGCAGGAGGCATGAAATCGGGTGACATCTAACAGGGAGGCTTTGTGCATTCCAATTGGAATGGGAGGCTGACACCAGACCTGCCTTCTCTGCAATTAGACCTGTAATGTGAGAGCTGGTAAACAGCCCGGCTGTCAGCCATGCCCTTTGGCCAGAGAAGGAGCCTTCTCCAACATCAGCTCTGCTTGGCTGAAAACAATTCAAGCTTATTATGATGGCTCTTCTCTGCTCTAAAAAGCTGTGGTCAAAGCCTCAGTCAGGCTTTGGTCACTGGAGCAACAACAGCCCCTGCACTGGTACAGGGCAGCCTGCCCAAAAGACACAGGTCAGAGATTCCATGCTGGTTCCTTTGTCAGGTGGAATGGGAACAATCCAAGGAGAGTTACAGCCAAGCAGAGGTACCTGATCTTAGGCTGCACTCAGGTAGTACAAAGGAAGAGGATCTGCTACAAGCCCAGAACCACCAGCTCACCCTTCAGAGCTTCTGCAGGGAGCCCAGTGCCAGCAGGCTGTCTCCCTCACTGCACTGCATAAACACATTCACATGGGATACCCTGCAGAGAGGTGCTGGGTCCCTGTCATTATGGGGTGACAAGATGAGCCTCAAGACACATGGCTGTGATCCCAGAGCAGGAGTGTGCTGCCTCCTGTTCTTGGGGGCTCCATGGGGAGACAGCTACCCTCCAAGGGCCCATCTGCTTGGGCACACAGAGCTGACAGCAGGTACAGCCCTGAGTGAGGTCTGCATCGCAGCTAGGAAAACAGAAAGCTGCAAAATACATTTCTGCTCTGTTCCTCCTGGTGTGCCCACAGCCATGGCATGGCAGCGGTGGCCACGGCCCCTCAGCAGCCACCAGCCCCTTCCAGCAGGACCCTCGGGATGTCTCCTGCTTCCCGCTGCGGTCTCTCGCTGTCCTTTCTACTTGAACGCACTCACACCGTCAGTGCTCCAGGCCTGCACAGCGCAGCCATTACCCTGGCTCTGCCAAGCGAAGGGAACGTCATCCCAGCCTCCCTCCGCCTGCAGCAGCTGGCCCCCCCGGCCCCAGTGGGGCAGGCGGAGCAGCCAGCACCCCGGGAAGGCAGCAGCCTGCCGAGGATAGCAAATGGATGCAAAATAAAGCCGGGTGCGTGCCGCCAGGCATGCTGCTCCTGTTCAAGGACCCACATTTTGCCAGCAGAACAAAAAAAAAGGGTTTTTCTCCCCTCTCCTAATAAAAGATGCTGCCACTCTCTTGCCCACACCAGGCCCTCGGCTGTCCAGAAGAAGCTGCAGCCCCGACACAGCTCAGCAGCTTTGGCATCCCTTCACTGCCATCAGCAGAGCACAGGGTGGTCTCCAGCAGGGACAGAAGCTGTGGGACACATGCATGCTCCCAGCGAGAGTGGGCAGGGGCCTGAAAAATCAAAGGGTGAATGGACCAGAGAGAGACCCTGGAGAAGTAAAGCCCAAGATGAGTTGCAAGGGTGAGCCAAACATCCCTGCACACTATCCCTTGTTTCTACCCAACATTTCCATGATGGAGTACACAAGCAATTTGAGAGAGGAATTTCTGCTCTCTGAACTGGAGCCCAGGCACCAATCCCATTCATTCCTGCACCATAATACATCAGAGCTGAGATGAGGCTCCAGCAACGGCCCTTGTAGAGCTCAGACCAGCACTGGACAACAAGATGCTTCCCTCTCATCCCATCACCACCACAACACAGGCAGGAGCCATGTATTCAGCCAAGGCTGGCTCTGGCTGGAATCTGCTTTTGCAAGAACATTTGTTTAAACACATAATAAGGTGACTCCCTGCTTCTCTCAACTCTGCAAGAATCTGTCCTCCTAAGGTCCCAGCTTACCATCCCCAGTCTGGCAGCCACATCTCACACATGGGGGCTGCCTGTAAGGACTAGGTGGTTGATCCACTACCAGACAGAGGATGCCGTTCCCTCACTCCCAAGTATTTTTAATTCTGTTGATCAAGTTTCTGAAGACAGGCAATAGCCTTCCTAAGAAACCAGATGCACTCGATTTCTCCTTCCCATCCTCCTGGGCAGAAGGCAGCCCCAGCAGCTGCCACATCCCCGAGGCTCAGCATCTCGGAGGAGCGGTGATCAAAGCCATCCCTCTCCCATTGCGGTAGGCTCCGGATGTCAGCTCCATGACACCCCGCCTACCCATCCTGCCGGAGAGACTCTGTGCATTCATCAGGCATCTCCAGAGAGGCACACGGCAATCTGGAAGGCCCAGAGATGCCAGACCGCTAATATGCTGGGGAAAAGACATCAGCAAATATTACAAACACCCCAGAGGATCAGAGGCAGGGCAAGGGAGGAAAGACCTGGAAAGAATAAGACAAAAAAAGAGGGCGAGAGCCTGCACTTGGAAAATTCATGGAGGAACGGCACTGCCTTTTTTCTTATTTCAAAAAGGGCGATAATGCTGAAGCAGATTCAACTGCACTAAGAACATGTGAGGAGGGTCTTGCATTCTTCCTCTCCTGCCCAGCACTGCAGTATCAAGTGCTGAGGGAAACCAAGATTGCATGGCACAAGTACTGCTTGTGCATTGCTCCTCTAAGATGGGCAGAGCAGCCTGGACTAAACATCTGCAATCCATCTTCATCATCACCCCAGCACCAGGCTGTCAGTCACACCAGGGACAGCTCCTGGGCACACAAAAGCACACGCAGGTCACAAACCAGACTGCACCATTTAGACAATGAAAGGTTGAACATTCTCACAGCCTGGAGCCCTTGGCTTTCCCAGCCTTCCCTTCCCTCCAACCCCTTCAACCACAGCAACAGAGCCCCACTCAGCAGCAGGTGCAAGGGAAGCAGAGCCAGCCCAGAGCTGCTGGACTCCCAGCAGGTCCACACAGCATGGCCACGCCAGCCAGCTCTAGCTGCGCTGAAGTCAGAGCAGCATCTAGGTCAGGCTCAGAAGAAAACAAAAAACAGACAAGCAGCCCTCAGCTAGGACTGGGGGATGCTGACACAGTAACCCTATCAAAACAGCTCAGCCCCAGTGCAGCCATGCTCCTTCCCTGTGCCATGGGAAAGCTCCCCATGGAAAAATAGAGCAAAAAAAAAATACAGGGAACAACTTTCAGATGGTTCCTGAAGTGCAGCACCTGAACCTGGCACCTGTCCACAGGCATTTAGACTTGTCACGTGGCCTTGCCTCCAGCACCTGCACCCTCCTTCCTCCCTGAAACCACTGTTCACAGCTGGAGGGATCTCTCTCTGGCACTGGTTATGCATAAACACAGCAATGATCCTCTTCAGCTACACAGGCACCCCAGAGCCCTGCAAAACCCCACTGCATGATAAACAACAGCAGGGGTACAAAAAGATTTTCCAGGGACAGAATCTCCTCCACGAAAACCATCAGAAGAGTGTGACAGGCACAGTCTCACCAGACTGCCCTAGCTACAACTGCCACACATGATGACTTCCACTGCAGGGGACCTGGAAAGGCTTCAGCCCTCTGATTTAAGAATAACCAGCTCCTCATGCTGTTCCTAACCCCAGCACTTACTACTGACTGACTCAGAGTGGAGTCAAATCCCAACTTTAATCAGTATTCAGTATTATTAATAGACCCATGCACAAAACCTCGCAGGTTGAAGAACCCAGACCAGTAGAAGCATCACTCATCTGCCAGCATCACCTCTGACAAAGTGGCTCTACCCACCTGCCTCCCACCAACCCTGCTCCCAGCAAAGCCCATCTTTCCTTCACTTTGTATCCCACAGACCTTCCCAGAAAAGACTGACACAGGAAGGCTCTGAGCTGCTAAACCTCTGTTTTTTTCTGATCCCACCCCATGCCTCTTCAAGCCCTGTTCAGGGAGTGTGCTGCTGCCCCTCACCAGCAGCTCAGAGCCCCACTGCAGTCCACAGCTGCACCTTCAGAGGACACCACTGAGATAGCAAAGCCTGCAGAGATCAGGAGAGGCAGAGGCAGGCTGGGGGAGGGGAGATGAAGCATCCTAGAGGGCATCTCTGCCTCCTCCCAGGCACTGGGAGACTAAAACCCGAGCAGCTTGGCAAGGATGAGCTGCCTGTCAGCACAGCCGCACCTCACCCAGCCTGTGCCGGGTGCCCCCACCCTGGCACTGCCCACCCTTCCCGGGCAAGTGTGCACCTCATTGTTAGAGCAAACAAAGGAGCTGTTTGTGTCTGAGGAAAATAAAGGGAGTCAGAGGCAAAATCATCCAGCATCCCTGGTAGTATGCAGATTAAGCTGCAGAAGGTCGCATGAACATAGCATTTTCCAGACACCAGTTAATCCCCCAGCTGTGCTGTCTCTATCTCCCTGGAAGAGGTGGGCTGTGTCTCACCTGCAGCCACAAAGGCAACCAGTGCCCAGTGACAAACCTGACACCCCTGACCTGACACCTACTGCGAGACCAGGCAACCTACTGGGGAGGGATGGGTGGGAAAAGCTTGGGAAAACGATTTAGTGGTGGGCTCAGAGGAGCTGCACTAACCATTGGGCATGATGATCTGAGAGGTCTTTTCCAACCTAAATGATTCCACAAATCCATGTGCCCACCAGCACGCCCATGAGTATTGCTTTGGCAAGGATCTCAGTCTATTCTTATAGAGGAAAAATGAGGACACTGGGATTCCCACTAACCGTCTGAAGACCAAGCTATGGATGTGTGCTGGATGTCTGGCTACAGGGTAAGTGGAAGAGTGATGCACTTGCTGTTTGCCCTTCAGGGATGCATCCTCTGCTGCCCTGCCCCCTCACCTCCGAGGTGGCCAAGGGAAGGTCTTTGCTCAGCTGCCCTCCCGGCTGTGCTCATGAGGTGCCCTGTTCAGTCTCTGTGATGAACCCCAGGTCACATATCAGGTCACATATCAGCTACTCAGGGCTCATCCCAGCAGCAGTGTGATGCCAGCAGGCCAAGGTTTGCCGTGGCCATTCCCTGGATCCCAGGTTTCAGCATTTAGCCTCTCTCCTATTGCTCTGCAAATACTTTGAAGGTCCTTGAGCTTCAGCAGGAGCAAAGGGGCTGGATTCTCGGTTTGGAAAGGTATGAGTGGGGCATTCATCCATAACCATAATACCCAACAATTCCCAGCGCCTGGCAAAAGTTCCTTCGTTCCCTGCCTAATAGAGACACTGATAATGGGCTTCACGTGGATGCAGCTGGTTCAGTAGCCAGGACCAGACCCATGGACTCTGCCTGCCCAGCGCTGCAGCGGGCGACCTAGAGGACGCCACTCAGAAACACACACAATCCCTCCCTTCTGCTCCCATTCCTGCCACATCGT
>VZTB01011898.1:55256-97383 GCA_013397245.1 Thryothorus ludovicianus | reverse complement strand
TAGTACATTTCCTTCCAAAATCAAAGGCTTGTGAAGAACTACATTTAAGGTAAGGTAGCTATTAAACCTTCATGCTTTCTTACAGTTATAAATTGGTCACTGGGAATGATGGACTCAGCTTATCTTTTACCTGTTCTCACTTGATAGAGGCTTTAATAAGCTGTTATAATAGAAGAAAATACAAGCTAGTCAGCATTTGAGATGTCCAACTAAGAAAGAGGCCTCTGCATTCAAGTACCTGTATGATTCAAAATCAACACAAATATTTTATTTAAAAACTATACCAAGACTGAAAATAAAACTCATACTACTTTTAGTGACACTGAAGTAATATAAACATTAAAGGCTATTTGCTTTGCTCACTGGAAGCAAACTTGAACTCATACTGTATAAAATAAAATATGTGTACTTTTCTAAATATACAGATATAACAGATTAATTAGAAAGTAAAATATGAAATTTTCCCAAAAATGTTATGATAATTGAACTATGTGCTCATTTTCTGAAATAATTTGCTATGAATTTATAGTAAAATCGTAATAGCTCAGACTCAAAACCATTTCTAGGAAGGTCTTACATTAAAGGCTCTTCATTTAATGCATTAAGGGCAACTAGAGAAAAGGAATTTAAAGGAAAATAGCAGTAATATAATTACGATTTTAATGACAGTTGGTTTCTATTTGCAGTGACCTTGCTTTTTAAGACTAAATCCAGTTGTCAAAGCTTCCAGATTGATGTCCTTGACTGCGAAGTTTTGCTAACTTGAAATCACTAACCAGCCACTGTTTGGGTCTCTCTCCTAGTTTCAGTTCCCAATGGAAGTTACGATGTTCACACTGATGGACACACATCACATGGCACAATGCATACATTATTGCATTCTATTATTCTCTCTGCATTTTAGTGGAGGCTAAAGCTTTGTTTTCTTCTGCTGCTACAGTGACTGTATCATGAGCACCTACAGCACTGAGAGAAATTACAGAAATCTGGTTCCTAGCTGTATTTTAAAGACCCAAGTCTCTTGTCTTCTGTGCAGAAAAAGAACTGAAACCTAAAACAAGCTCTTGATTTTTGTCTTCATCCTATAGATTAATATTAGATCGCCAAGATGCTTTTTTAAAGTGGAAGTTTGAATGAAATTTAAAAGAAGTTATAGCTGTTGTGAGGTGGTTTTAAAGAANTTGCAACTTTGTCTAAATGCATTTAAAAGAAATGCATACATTTCTAAGTCACAGAAGCACATTGTCTTCATCGGAGTTTTGAGTGGCACGTTGCTACTAAGCTGCTTCAAATAGTCAGAAAATGTTTTTCATTCTCAGACTGGCCCAGCAGGTACCTGCATTAGTACATTCCCTTCCAAAATCAAAGGCTTGTGAAGAACNNNAAATGCATTTTATCCATTTTTAAGTTTTACTTACCTGTGTCTCTCTTTTTTTCCCTCTCATTCTTAGCATGGACCTTAGTGAAAAATATTGGTAATATATCACATTGCAATTTTGTCCATTGTCTGTTTTGTCCACTGTAAGGTTGTCTGATTTAAAAATTCAAACAATATTTTAAATTTAAAACTCAAACTAACATAAAGAACTTCTTTTGGACTGTACCTTGAAAACTGGATAAATATTTTCTTCTGGGGTATTTTTATAGTAAATGAATGAGTATCCTCTTTAATCATCAAAGGGAATAAATTAATATTGGTAAGATACTTTCACATATTCTGATACATCTCTGGTTTGGAGATACCTGGGACTCAGGAGACTTAGCAGCTGGGATAGCAGAACTCATATTTCATACTAGAATCTGTCAGATAACAAGCAAAAAGATGGAAGTGTGCATCAACCAGAAGGCTTGTGTTGAATCAAGAGGAAATGAGAGATCCAGCAATAATCAGTTTCTGCAGTGAAAGGGACATTTTGAGTACCTAAGTAAAGAAATATGGACAGAACCAGATAGCCTTCACCAGAGAGTTCTAAAGGCAATCAAATATGAAAAACAAATTACTATTAACTATGACTATTAACTGATTACTTAACTCTCTTTTCAACCCAGATTCTAGAAGTATAAAAGCTGGGAAAATTGACAACACTTATTAAATGATAACAGGAAGAGTCTGAGAATAAATTTGATTTCTGAAGCAAGTCAATAAAAATCTGATCAACTATAGAAGTAATTTATGCAAGAAAATATAACATTTATGTAGTTCTTGTTGAGGTCTCGCAGCTGTTAATAGGAGTCAGTAAACATATGGACAAACTGCAGGGCAGTTGATATATCTGAATTTCAGAAAAAGCTTTAGACTAAATTCCTTATCACAGGTTCTTCAAGAAACTGAGCTGACAAGGAATAAAAATGGGAGCTAGTACCGTTATATAAATTAATGATTTCCCCCCAGCTTTTGAATGTTTTGTCTATTTTGGTATGATCAACTCATCTCAGAAAGATATATTCGAAGTAGAAAAGGCTTATGAAAAGTGTGATAAAGCAGATCAACACTTCTGTACGAGAAGAGATTAAGAACAGAAAAGGCTTCTCATCTTGCTGTTGTAAGAAGAAGGATGTGATCTGGTTTTGCAGTCATAAATTGCACAAAAATGTGCATAGGAAATGACTTTTCAGTGTTTGTCACAAGCCAAGCATTATTAACATATTTAAATTGAATGCGAGTGTATTAAAATGCAAAACTCTGTTGCAGATGAGACCAGTGTAACTGGCTTCAGAGAGCAGTTATGTCACTTCACAGAAAAAATGTCCATCAACGCTATTAAATACAAATAGGGTGGGCAAACTGGTTTAGGATGGTCGCTTTATTGCACAGCAATAAAAATAAAAAATTCAGGGGAGCATATCAATGGAAGCATCCCTCTGTCCTTGTTGTGTTTTTATATTTTTTCCTGAGAATCTTCTCAGGTCTTAGAGACCATATGCTTATTTTTATTTTTGTTCAGGAATATGAAAGTTGGAAAAAAAAAAAAAGGTTGATTTTAGACAAAAGGGGAAGTAATAAACAGAAGGGAAAGGTATCAGTGAACCATGGGAAATAGATGCTTGATAAAGCAACCAAAAAAGATACAAATGGGTAGAAAACAAGATTGTGGCAGGAAATGGAGTGAAAACTGGACAAGGAAATTTTGCAAAAGAAGAAAAGATTAAATATACACAAAGGAAAGCGAGGGCTTCAAAGAATGGTGAATGAATATGTGATATTTCAAGGAAAAAACCCTGTACATCTGAATAGTGGGGATTCATAGTAGTGAGGAAAAGATTTCATTACTTTTTAATAACATGCAGTGTCTTTGCAGGTCACGTGGATATGGTAGCATATTATGCATGCCTTAATAAGAGACTATGGTACTTTGGTGATTGCTTTCTCCTGTGCTCAGGGGCCTAATCTTCAGTCAGGGCTATTTATTTATACAGGGGACTCCACTTGTAGCATAATGTCAATGGAACAGCTGTGTTTCTGGACAACTAGAGACACTTCTAAAGTTCAGATTCTGTGAAATGTAATAAGACAATGTCAAATGTACTAAGATCAAAGCTGCTTACTTTTAATCTTTCCGTTTCTAGATTTCTAGGACAGAGTAGCTCGTCTGAAAACAGAAATGCCATCTAGCTCTTTTCATAGGGTAAATTCTTACCAAATTATCTGTAACAAAACCTTGTATTTTAAATTTCAGAATGGCCTTTATTCTAACATTTTTATTAACTTTAATTCTTACATCACTTGCTGTTCACATTACCAAAGTGAATAAGGGAATGCTCCTTATTGCCAGGTAAAGTTCTTCACATTTTAGTGTCGACTGCTATCAGAAATCAACATAAGTTTTCTAACTTAGGGGAGAAAGAAGCAAGTTCTCACATGGTAAACTATTATTCCTCTACTAAAGTTTATGGACTGGGCCAATTAACAAAGGTACAATGTCAGTATACTTTTCCTTTTTACTGATCAGTCATTTGCCTTGACAGCATACTCTTTACACAAATATGCAAACATGATTAATTACTACAAATTATTTTAAAAAGAGCTCGAAAGACAAACTTTCAGTATAATGTCTAAAGCAGATGAGATACAAAAATTGTTTCCAGGAACACAGAATTCTATAAATTAGACCAATAATATGGAAGTAATTAGACACCAAATATGCTAGAGATGTATTTCTGACCCAGCGTGCAAAGGTCCTTAAATGCAACTATGCACACACCTTGCCTGTAAAATGTGCCAGTGTTTATGCCAAAAATGCCAGAACATAAAGCTGACAGGTTATGGAAAAGGTAAGCTGAGGGAAAAACTTTTGAAAGGCTAGAAATTTTGCTTTAGTCTTAGCAATGCCCATGTTTGCTAGCAGATATCCCAGACATCAGAAGTTTCATGACTTTCCTGCCTAAGGAAATGGGCACATATCCAATATTCTTTCAGTGGTTTCTGCAGAGTCCAGTCAACAGACATCCCACAACCATATCTGCTAACGTCATTCTCTGAAATATATTGAAATAAAACAACCCAGATAAAGCAGTGAATATTATTTTTCCCAAGAGTAATATTATAATTTTTATTGAAGTAATTGTTTTAATTAACTGTTCATGTTGTGACTTTTTTCCCTCTCCTGGACCTAATCATTAGACAATATTTTTACTGGCATTTTTAAATATACGGTGTTAAAATTCAACACTAGTGTCAAGTCAGAAGTCTGCATGCTTTACAACATTTTTGATATAATTTTACAACTGTTGCAGTGCAGACTCCTGAGGGAAGGAACGCAATAAAAAGAGCAATCTAGAAATGTGGCTAACAGATTGATTGTGCATGTTGACATTCTTTACACACTCAAGTTAATGGGCAAAAGTACACAGTTTCCTGCAGGAAAATGCAGCAGAGTCAGTGCCAGTGTCAAATTCCCAGTGTTAGTTAGGAAAAAAATATCTGCAGATATTTGGAAATAGAAGTAATCAAACCTAATTATGGAAATTTATTTAAAATTAGACTTTATGCATATTTTACCATGTTTTGCTCTATCAAAGAATTACTAGTAGAAGGCCAGAGAAGAAAAGGGAACTAACCGGTTGTTTTTTGCAATCCAGCATCATCAGCAAAAATGTTAGGCATGTTTTCCTAAGTTTCATAAATTGCTAAGACATGGTTCCAAAGCTACCATGTTAAAATTCACCTTGAAAACCTCCCCCATGCTCTGCTAATTTTGCTAAAAATATTAAAGTGCACAGAACCTTACGTTTTAGCCTTTTTGATCTACTTACTTTGATTTTGAATGGAAGGAAAAATTTAAACCATTAAGAGATATATTTATTATTAAATATTCCCTGCACTTTCAAATACCATATCTGAGACATGACTTAGAAACATAAGGTTAAAAAGTTAGTGTCTTCTGTTTCCCTCAATCCATGAGGCAGATATTTAAACCAACAGATTTTGGACTATTCTTTCTACATACACCCTCCTATCACCCTAAGCCTGACTTTTGATCACAGGGAAAATTAAAGAAAAGCTTTTGAACGTTTGTAACCTCAGGAAAAGAATTGAAATGTTCATGTGGCAGCACCAATAGTCTAATCCTGCAGAGGCCGCTGTTATAGATCTCAAATTTCCTATGCATCCAGGTAAAAGGATCCTACTCACAGAGGAATACCCTGAGCCTCTCCAGGTATATCTGCCATTCTAGTTAGTGGAGCATGCTAAATGAGCAGGTAAAGGGGAATCACTCAAAAATTTAAAACCTCTGGGAGCACTGGCCTTCCTTGTGTCAGATTCAGTCTTGCTGTGGCAATTCAGTGCTCCACAAAAGGATGAAAATATACCAAAACACCACTGAAACATCAAGAATTAAAAAAAAAAAAAGCCCAAGCCCAATATGCCCTTGCAGGTTACCAACAGAAAACCTGAATCACAGTATATATACAATAGAAGTATGGTACAAACATGAAGGACATACTACTTTTTCAATTCTGTTTAGAAATATCAAACATTTACACACCAAAACTAATATCACAACCTTGATTTATTACTTGAAAATTGCAGTAAGCTGCCATATTATTTCTTCCATTCACTTATCAAACAACATTTTACAATAGTGTAAATCACTTTTCCCAATTATCTGACTTGCTAAGTCCAAAGTTTGTCCCCTTGAAAGATTAGGAAACACCATCTCTTTCTAATTTACTGAAAAAAAGAGGACAGAAGGGAGAGGGGACAAGTAAATATGCACAAATGTATATTAAGCAAATGTATATTAAGTGTACCTCTGTGGCATTGAATTTAAAAGCAGCCCTTGTCAAAAAGAGGAATTTGAATAATATTTTGAGTGACAGTATTGGCATAGAAGTCTGTATTCAATAATTTGTTTGAATACTTTCAAGGTAAATATTACCTATAGCTTTTCTGTCTTGCAAATATTTGTGAAGGCAGCAGAGTTGGAAAAAATCTGAAGAAACATCTCTAATAGCTGATGCTTGTCTTGTATAAATACAATTCTGATTTCACTATTGTATGAGAAGGCAATATTATAGTAAATTTGACACTTAGTTTTAAGGTTTTGCTGTAGTTACCTAAGTTTGTCAGAGCACATGATTAAAATTGCATTGCTAAATTGGAGTAGTTGATTTAGGTAAGTTTGTAGTTTTCAAGTAATTATATTGTTTTCCAGTGTTTTTCTTCTCTTGAATAGTAGCTATACTATTCTTTTAATGTGCTTTCTGCTGTCTGTGGAAAATCTCCTTCTCATTCTCCAGTCAATTGTTCCTCATTTTGTGTGTATTAGAATATTTGCTTATTTTTAGTTTGTGAGTTAAGTGAGAGAGCTGAATGATGTGACTTCTTACCTCATGAGAACATGAGTTAAGAATGTAATGATGCAGTGAAAAACCAAGTTCTATTTATAAATCATCAGTAGTAGCTTTGATAGCTCTGGTGGGCTTACAAATGAGCAGATTGTACCTCTCCGTCTATATAATTTATTTTTCTCAAAATTGTATTTGATTTTTATTTGGGATCATTGCTATCCAGTATTTTTCCTGTAATGCCTTGCTTGATAGACTTCAATGTCTATCAAAATTGTACAAGTAGCTGCTTTTTATCATTACCAATCAGATCAATTCAGTGCAATCTAGTTGACATGACTTATAAAAATGCATCCTGACAAATCTCTCTTCTCTTTCCTGAAGACTGTCACTACCATAATTTTGTACATATTTTCAGCATTTTCCAGTTATGAACACCTGTCTTTACTCTAAAGTGGATATTTGAAAGATCTCTGACAATAACTGAATTTTTTGAGTGCACTTTCCCTTTACTATATAAGTGTATATGCATACGTGTATGTCTGGTAAACAAGCTTTCAGTTTTTACAAAGCTCTGAGTGCCTGTGAATCACAGAAGTCTTCACTGTCTTCATGGTACAAGTGGAAGCACTTAATTCTAAGGTAACCCTAACATTCCAAAAGGCATTAACCTCTCTTTAAATATAAGGTGACTCTTTTAGAAGAGTTCAGATGTTTGTTCTCTGGATAAGAGAAGGAAAAGTAATTTCAACATTATAATCTGATTATTCTAAACTGAAGTCCAGGTCATGAAATTTCTGACTTTTTGTTCTTGTAAGTGCTATCAATTACTGCCTTTCTCTGCCCTTGTCTTAAAGATAGGCCTCAAGTAATATTTCTTCACTGTACTAGAGTGTCCTTGCATTTCAGTGTTATACACTATGGATCAGAAAATCAGATTTCTTTCTGGAGATGCATTTTGTTCAGATATAGTGCACAATCTAACTTAGAAAATTACCATCTTCTAATGATTGCTGTACATAGAGTTGATTGATTCTAGCAATGTACTACTTTCTCTCACTTTGTCTCTCCTTTTTACTCCTGTCATGCGTGAATGTGAAGTCAAATTGAGTACATATATTCCTATGGGTGCATCCCATATTAGACTTGGACTTAATTTGGTTTTTTTATTTTGTGAATATTTCAGTGAACAACAAAATTTACCAAAATATTCCTGCTTACAGAACATGCCCCACACATTCTTATCCAAAAATCACAGCTTTGTGAATGTTGACTTCTGCCGATTTCCAGCATGGAAATTAAATATACCACATGTGGACATACAGAAATAGTATCTGAGTGTGACTGGTACCGTACAGAAGCACATTGATTTAAATTGCAAATAACATATTTCTGTATGTGACAGTGTTATATAGTTATCATCTCACACCTAATCTCTGACTATAATAAGAGACAGCTTCTTTTTATTTCTCAGGAATCCAGTAAATGGTGCATTTCCAGTTTTTTCACTTGCATTTCAAATTCTCCTTAAAAAATATTTAAGTGAAAAGGCAAAATAGAGGCAAGAAAAAAAATTAAGAGTTCAGGATATGGGATCTGTCAGAGCCAAGAAATTAGGCACAGTCATTTGCCACCTGTCTGGATAAGTTGTCTAAGTATTGTTTGAGTGACTATGTTTAAGGCTCATTTTCAATCACACATGCTACAAAGACTTCACTAAACACCTTCGCAACACAGACAAAATATAACAAAAGTCAAATAGGATGTAGCAACTAGTGTCCACTGCTCTGTTGCCTTGCTATCTAAAGCCATATTATGAAGATAATGCAACTAACTAGATAAATAATTTGAGAGAATAAGTCTTTTTTACTGAACTTCTGTATACATGGACTGAAATGCTTTCTTGAATAAGGAATTGTGGATTTAAACTACAAATGTAAAACCACACTTTTTCTTTCTTTCTTTTTTTTTTGAAGTGTCATCTATAATTTTGGGCACATGTAACCTTCAATGAAGTCAGTAGTGTAGCTCAGATTATCTAAGCATCTTTATTAGTTTTCTGAGAGGAGCTAAGTGACATTTTTGTTTTCCCTTGTGCTTGTTCGATTGCATATACTTGCTGTTCGGGTCACTTTAGACACAAAATTCAGAAGGCTGGTCTTTCACTTATAACAAATTCAGACAATCCAAGCCATAATCAAAGAAAATCTTTGTGGTTATCTGTCTCTTTTCTAAACCAAGTGAATCTCTAAATGTTATTTCACTAAATACAAAATTATTAATCAGATGAGTGTGCACAGTCAGTGAAGAAGTTAGCAATACTTAATATCCTTGTAAAACTTCTAGTTCCCTCTCAGCTGTATTTTGTTTTAGTATAAGAGCTTTCTGAAATGCTTTGGTCCCTCTTCTCTTCCCTAGACATTTATTTGCTGCTGGCTTATCCAAACTATCCAATTCCAACATCCCTCTAATAACCCTTATGGTCTTTGTCTTTCCCTTGTTTCCTCTGCAAAAACTCCTCGTGGTCCAAATGACAACAAAAATCACCCTGGTCGAACACAGCATAACTCCTGTGCTCTACCTTTTAGTAGAGTCTAATCCCTCATCTTTTTTAGATTTTCCCCAAAATGCCTATATTTCATAGGCAAGAGCAAAAAGTATCATCCACAGTTCTTGCATAACCTGCTTCAACTTCCACAAAGATCTACCAAAGCAATACTGTGAAATGTCACTCTAACAGACAGCAAAGAATATAATATGAAGGAAGTGGACGATAGGGAAATTTGCATTATAATCAATTTTCCGGTTCTTTCCCAATAAATAATAAAGGGTGTTTGTACATAAACAGCTGGAACTTAATGCCTTACATACAGCACTGGGCTTTTTGCATAGTTTAACAGATCTGTTTCAATAATTTGGGTTGTTTAAAAGAAGCTATCAATAGCTATAGGGAAAAAGAATACCTAGAAGAGTTCAAATGCAAGAAGGAAACAACACACCAGGCAGAAGCAACAATTGGCTACCCAAGAGGAAGACAGAGTCATTGCCCATAGTTCAGAGCTGAAACTGGGAAAACAAAAGCTCAGCTGGGGTTGAAGCTCCAGGGGTTTAGAGAAAAAGAATCCGTTCTTTTCGTGGAGGAACATGATAATAAAATAAAAGGTAACAGACACGGATTAAATACAAGGACATGCTTCTCAGCTATAAGAGTGATAATACAGTTTGTCCACAGAAGTTCTGAAATCTCCATCCTCAGAGACAGTGAACTGGACTGGACACATCCCTAAGCAACTGTCTTGGTTTAGGGTAAAATTTGGGAGAGGGGAAGAAAGGAAAATAAGCAAATTTCTAAATGAACTACTCCTTTTTTTAGTTGAATTGGGATAGGAAAAAAAAAATTTCTTTGGTAGAAAGTGGAAAAAGTTGTTTATTTAACAGATAAAATACTCTCTAGTTCAATAAACGAAGGAATAGCCTTGAATAACAAAAAACTTCTCGCTGCTCTGCAGAGATGCTAGAAAGTTTCTCTCGTGGCTGTAGCTCGGTTTAGCTGCTGTCGGTTTTTCTGGTGGAAAGGCCAGGCCCAGGCCAGGCCCGGTGGCCAAGGACTGAGCTCTTGGTGCCTTTTTGGGTGTTTAGTTTAGAGCAGGTAAAAAAAAAAAGTTCAAGAAAAGGAAAAAAAACGCAGTTCGGAGAACTTCTCTGCCTCGGCTAGCAAAAAACTAACAAAAAGTAAAGGAGAGCTCTCTTGTGCTGTCCACACCCTGCTAAAAGTACAGGCTGTGTGAGTCCGAAAAAAACTGCAGACCTTTATCTTCATGTTTTGAAAATAACTGCCTCAGGAATTCTAGTGTGTCTTCTTCACTCTCAGATCTAATTTTTAAAGGTACAACACTTATTTCTGAGCGAAACAGATGAATGGGGATACAATTTAGCATCAACCCAGGACAGCAACTTGGCCTAATTTGGTGTTATCTAATTTGGACCACCTAAAATGAAATTAGTTTGTGATTTTATAATTTTATTTTTCATAAATGACTGCAATTTTGATCTTTATTTTCATATTCACTTAGGTCTCACTGAGAAGCTAGTGTCCATACTGATGAAAGGTAACTGCCTGATAGCTGCTAAAGACTTTAGTTGAATTCCTAGTGAAAAAAAAAAAATCAATTTCATACATTATAAGTTCTATGATTATTTTAAATATTTAAGAGTACAAATATTACATTAAAAAAAATCCACAAAATCCCCCAAGAAAATTTTTAAAAATTTAGATCTCTTTTATACTTGGGCAGCTGTAATATTCTTTGTGTAGCTTTCCTTGACACACATGAATTGCTTCAGTCATTTTGGTAGGAGTCATTCAACATTACACTAGGAGGAAATCCATTGTGGATGCAGTATATGAATAACATTATTTTTCCTGAGTACTTTATAGTGTATATTTCCAAGAAAATGAAAGAAAAAAACAACTTTCTTTCAAGAAAATAACATAATTCCTCCACATGTCAGTCAATCAATATCATGCATCCTGAAGCACTTTCAAGAGAAGATTTAATAAGGCTAGGGCAATTTATCACAGTTATGTCCTGTAATTTGCTATTCAAAAAACTTTCATTGACTTTATTTTGAGTCACTGCTCTACAAGGCTTTGCTGCTATGCCTGCTATGCTTTTGAAAAGTCAGCCATGGTGTTTAAGAAATCTCCTTTGCATCATTTGACTTGATGTTTCTCCTGGGAACAAAAAATAAGGATTGTTTTGTGGTTTAAGCTTGAAGTTTCATTCAATTTCTTTGAAAACAAATTGCCTGATGGTTTTTTATCATTATTAAAAAAGACAGGAGATTGAAGTTAAATTAATTTTTGTATTGTACTTTGCACAAATTCTCTACTGTATACATTCCTTGTTTTGAGTGACCAGACCTGTAATAGAGTAAAGGTTGGATGAGCTGAGAAAGAAGAAATGCGCCATAACTCAACAGCTGGAAATTTTTCCAAAATTTCCTAATTGTACAAGATTAAAGATCCGTTTCTAATTTTATTTTTTTAAGAAAGAGAACTATAATTTTAGAAAAAACTGTCAGTTAAAGAAAATGTGATGGAATGCTACTCTTTTCCAATATTGAAGTTCCAGGGCTAAGACAGAAATACTCTCTTATTTCTTTCTACTTAATGAAATGTTCCCACTCTCAAGAGTTTTAAAGAATTATGGAGATAATAGAAAATTAATATTTTGTTTGTCAGATAATATAAAAAATGTTTTATTAATTTATTTTAATGTTACTCTTCCAGGAAACAGAATTGGCTTTGTACTAAGAGCATGAAGCTATGTGTAAATGCCTCATAATAAGTGAATATTTTCAAAAAATATTGACTATTTTCCATTTGTTTCACATTTAATTATGTTATTTATATTAACTTTATTACAATAGGAGTGTCCTCATTTATTTTCTTCACTGCCATTTTCTAAGTAAAGAATTAAATGTCAAATTTTCTCTTTTATTTTAAGTTAGTTGTTTGTCTTTTTTTTCCGGTTTTCCTGAGAACTCTTTATTTATATCTTTAGTGGCTGACTACTCTCAAACTCCATTGATGTAGGCAGGAATTAGAAGTATTTAACAACTGGAAAAATCAAGTGGTTTCTGGAGAAAAAGAAAAAAACCACACAACACAAGAGAAGTAGAATGAACGAGTCAAAAAATAGCTGGAAAATTAACTGTGCATTGAATAGATAACACCTGATTTATTTCTGTTGTGATTTTAAAAAGTATCAATTTTAACACCTATGCATATTTTTGGCACTATTTTACCTAATTCTTTACCTCTATGCTCCCCATTTTTAGATGCTACCCTAATGTGACAATACTATTTAGCCTTTTTTTTGTTTTTTCTCAGTAAACAAGAATGTTTTGTTTTAGCTCTCAAATCTCTGGGCAAAAGTTTGGGTTTATCCACCCTATAGAAAACCAGAAAATTTCAGAAACAACCATAAAGAGGAAGAATTCATTAAATTTCACACAGTTATGGAACTGGGAGAGACAGGCTCATCTTGTCCATGTCTAAGAAAAATCATTAAAACTAGTCTCATGCAATAATTTTATTTGTTCTCATCCACCTGGAGTGGTGGTTCATTTTATATTTTGGTGACTGTTGATATATGATCATGTTTGTAAGGTCTGTGGCTCTGAGAGAAGCAAAGTCTGCAGCAGCAATTTTCAAATAGACTATTGTCATACCTGGTTGGCAGTAGGTCTTTTTCCATTAAATATTTTTATCTAATAACACTAATAGGTAGTTTCTTTTCTGAATATAGAAGGATTCTAGACTATCTGAAAATATTTCTTTTCCATGTCAGTATTATTTGAACTAGCTTGTGAAGTTTACCCACTTAAACAAACAGCAAGATGTCTTGGAGTATTTATTAAGACTGAAATAATTTCTCATGAATGAAGACCATGCTTGTGTTCTGCTAAACTATCTAAATTTTCTCCCAGTAACAATATAGCACATGGATTTTTTTTTTTAACATGTAGTCCAATTTCTATGTGATTTGGGAACAGACTTGTGCTTGGGTACGAACTTCCAGACAATCTCTTTATTTGGAAATGACATGGTCTACCTATTTTGCAGGAAATGACTTTGAAAATAGGAAAGCTACCATATTTGTATTTACCTAAAATTAATAATAAAGAGTTCCTTAGGTGTGGAAAAATAAAGGAAAAGGAAAGAGATATCAGACTTAAAGGTGAGATGTACCTCAGTGTCCACTGCAGTTCATTTCCAACTGAACTGGTACCATTACCATGAAACCTGGGCTACAAACCTGCAATTTTCCAACAGTATTTGGAAGCCCCAAACATATTTGAGCATGAATTCTGTGGTAAGCCATTTGGAAAATTGTCTCAAAGCAGTTCTTCTTGAGAAGCCCACTGCTGTTCACACTAAGGTCCATAGCAATCTGAGAGAAGTACAGAACCAACAAAGCTGATAAAAGAGACATACTGTAGTCTTACCCTTCCTTGTTATTGTCAGCAATTTTCTTGTTTGCTACCTGGCTTTTGTTTAAGCTTTTGTCAGTGCTTTCAAAATTGTATTCCTCTACTTTTTTTTCTGGGCTGTCATCTTAGGTATTTAAAATCTTGTAAAATAGTGTTTGTGCAACTTGTGCTGTGTCTTGAAGATAGTCTGTTTACTCCTGGTTGCTCAATTGTTATCATCTGAGTATCTTTTGGACTTTTTCTTATCTTCCTGTTTCTATCTTCGACAACTACCTATAAACCATACCAGTATAATTACGTGTTCAGATAACCTACTATGCTCTACATGACCTATATCTATGGCTTGTTCACATAACCCTAGAATTTCTCTGGCATTCAATAAAGGAAGTCTGTAGTGCTGTATTGGTATTCATACCTCAGAGAGGTCTTAGAAGCTTCTTTTTAAAAAATCTGTCTATCAGGAACTTGCAAATACCAAAGGAAATATAGCTGGGAGTTAAGGAGTGATAGTGTAGAGAGAGACTGAAAAATCTCAATGCTTCTCCAAAACTGGCTCCAATTAATAAGCAGAAAACTGGTGATAAAATATTCTTAGAGAAGAAGGTATGGCTGAAGACCATATTTCCAAGGGAGACAAAAAAATCAGGTGTCATACCACTGGTAGAAAATGCTGCCGAGTCTTATGAGATCGAGTTAAAATTTTTTATCATACTACAAATGACATGTACAGAGAAGATTCTGGGAATTCCACCAAGACTTCATTAATGCTAGGCTGTTTTCACCAAGGGGCTCATGTGTACCCCAGGAGTGCTAGAAGCACATCATATTCTTATTCTATACTCTAGCTTTAGTAAACTGTTTTTCTCTGTGTATAGACATATTTGGGCTTCTTAGGTTAGTAATTTAGATTTTTTGGGATAGAATGCACTGCCTTGCTATCAACCTCTGTATTTCCATAAACAAAACAATCAGAGCAAAGAATAATTTATTATAAAATTACTTATTCAACAAATTGGCAACTTTCTAACACAGAGAGACAAATTGTAGTCCCTATTCTTGTATTTTTACATTCCATCAAGATGAAAGATGTTAAAGTCATGTTTATTTTCATCTTTATTTTCCTTATTATATGATTCTACGATTATCAGAACAGTTGCTAGATGTGGAATCCAAATGTCATTGCAAACTCCATTATTAGTCTCAATATTCCCTAATACAGAAAGACAACAACAGTTTAAGAAAACAACAATAAACTTTACAGAAATGCAGAAATAGAAAAAGCATACTCTATTTTAATTCATGCTGTTCATCCCCTTTGCAATTTTTTTGGTATATTTCATGCTCTTGGAGTAGGAATCTTCTTGTTTTCCATTGTTACTGACTGTCTTCGACTTTACACTTAAGGCATCATTCTGATCTGACTGAAACAAGAATAAAATACTCCAGTGAATCTGGATTGGTAGGTGGGTCACACTTTTCTTTCAGTGTCTTTTCCTATTTATTAACATGTGAAACATCAACTCTATCTTCAATCTAAGTCCATTGTTGAGCACTGAATTTAGATTTTGTTCTGTGGGTTCAGAATAACATCTTTCAACCCTGATATATATATATATAACATTTGATTACTTGACCCTTCAATGAGACTGTGCTGCTATTTATCCTGACAGATAAAGAGCTTTGTTTCCTTTCTGTCATTCTACATAGCAGGAGTCCTGGGCATATACTTGAAAACCCTACCAATAAAAATCACTGTCAGGCTTGAAATCAGTCAGTTTTTTTTTATTGATTATCCTTCAGCTACTCATGCAACTAGGTGAAGACAATATGGATTACTGGTTAGATATCAAAGATACTAGTTACTATTTTTTTTTAAATTAAGTGTATTTATTGTATTAAAGAAGTAAAACATCAAGAACCATCTGTATACATTCGTTGAAGCCCATCATTAACTTACAAATAATATAAAAGGAAAAAATATACCATAATACCATAAAGAAAAACTACTTTCTTGTTACAACAGAATTTGCACTACATTTCAAAGAAAATCTGTGTTTAATATAGGGGTGAAAAATAATCCTTGATTGTACATTCAGAATCTAGTATGATATTTCATTCTTAAGTCAGATCTCAGAAACGAGTAGTACATCAAGTGTTCTGACTATATAATATATAATTTCTTCTATTATTGTAACATGAACCTGAATGTTATAATTCCTTTAACTTCTTTTTTTAGAATGCCTTTGGTAGTACCTTACTCTGCTGATTTGAAACGAGACATAATAGATCTTAAAACTAGAAAAGTCATATGTTTTTAATTTTATAGGTGTTTTATTGTATTTATTATAGTTCATTTAATTCATTTACTATATTGAAGTGACTTTTAACAAAAAAAAAATAGAACTCATTTAAACTCTAGCTTTTTCTTGAAGGTTTGAACTAAAATCAGGAGCTGGATCTAGAATTAGGCTGTTCTGTGTTTAGTACATCAGAATTAAGTCCTGGAAACAAATTTTCTTGAACACTGTAAAATTCAGATTTAATCCATATCTGACCTTTCCAGTATAATCCCTCTCTATGTGGTCTTTAAATATGAAAATTAAAATGGTAATGTACAGATTCTTTATGTCAGAAATTACAGGATAATGGAGTCTCCTGACTTAGAGTTGTGTTTGTAAGCATAAGCATGAACATTGTTTTGAGCTGTGCAAACCGAATTTAGTGTGCATTTTGAAAATGCACATATCTTCTTGTCAACAAGAAGATCAATGAAGTGCTGTCCAAATTGTTCATCCATTACTTAGCCTTCCTAGTGTTAGCATTACTGTCAGCTTTAGTTATAGAACTTAATTTCTTTAAAATTTCATTCACTGTGGAGAGGATGAGGAAGTAAATCATGTCTCAATAATGGGAATCTGGAAGTGGAAGGCATTGTCTTGTGTATTAAATTAAAACCACAAGGTACTAGGTCATTTTGAGGTTTGCATTTGAGGTAGAAACTTTGCCCTGCAAAAGATTCTGATCAAAATAATCTTAAATGTCCAGGTCTCACCAGAATTTAAGGACATTAGACTGTATATCTGTAGTTCAAAATCAATATGAGTAAAGCTTATCTAGTTGCTTTTCCTCTTTTTCTGTGAGAAGCATATGGTTGAAAAAACTCATTCTTCCACTCCCTGTGGAGTGGGAATTGCTTTTTCAAATTATCTCTTCGCATAACTATCTGTTAGAGTATAGCATGACTGAAATGCTTTGACACCCAGTCAACCCCACAGACTTATTATGAAATGTGCTGTACTAGTGCATAAAACTCCTGCCTCTTCCAGTTTCTTACATGACTAGAAAAAGCAAAGGGAATAGCAGCAAGACAGGCAAACAAAGACATTTGTATGGGAAAACTGTAGTCTTCATCCATTGGTAGATACGGAAAAATTCAGAATCCTAAGCTGATTAACACTCAGTGAACACCACTCTCTTGGATAACAGAGAAAAGCTTGATTTTTGTAGTTAGGTTAGCAGCAGCTGCCAATTCCAGCCACTCCATCCCACAACTCGCTCTGCTCCTGCCAGTATACCCAAGGACATGGGATCCCCACCGAGGCTGAGGGACCCAGCTGCCACTTTTCTGTGTGAAGGTTCAACCAGTAGCAAACTGCAGAATATGTCAGAGAGCAATAATAGCTGTCAATAATACCCTTGTCATACAAGTACTGCATGGCTGGCCATCTACCTAACTGAAATATGTAATGCCATTATGAATTTTCAGTATTTTTATCTTTTTTACCTTCTTTTCAATAAACTGTCGTTCCCCTCTTCCTCTTCCTTCCTGCTCCCATCTTAAATGGACTCTGTTTTTTTCAGGGAGTATATTGTTGAAGATTTATAAGTAGTGAATGAGTCTCTCCACTGTCTTATCAAGGGCATTTTTCCCAAGTGAATTGACAGGTTCACTTCTGAAGAGCATTCAGTTAAACAATTGCACATAAACATGCTGTGTCTCTGCCTTTAGCCTAAGCAAGACACTAAGTCATTCTCATTTCTTGTAAACCACTTTCAAACACAGAAGAAAATGAATGTATTTAGAGCAAAACTGAAAATACAACGGAATTTCCTCAGATTCCTCAGAAGTGATCAAGGACATTAAATTTTTATGACTATTTTAAAGTTTGCATAAAGATTCCAGCACAAGTATTCTTTGCCCATGAACAAAAAGATAAAGTGACAAAGACTGGAAACCTAGTTCTAGAGAAGACTGAAGTGCAAATTCACTTCATGGCTGCATTTTTAGTCAGAAAAATCAGAGAAATTAGAATGTAAGTTCTAAAATATAGCAAGGTGTTAAATTCTTTCCCTACTCCAAGAATATTTCTATGAGAAAGAAGGAATAAGAAGCAGCAGCAGAGAGATCTCAAGGATAAAGTAGCAGGAAATTTCCATCCTTTAGACAAAAATTAATGAATCATCAGCTGTACTGTATGAATCTTTCAGGTAGTTGATAATTACTTAAATCAATAACATTGCAATGTAAATTAATAACTTTATAATATTTCCTTACCACATTGCCTTTTTTCTACCCTCATCTAGGAAACTGGTGGTTTTTTTCCTTTGAAAAAATCCTGGCTTAAGTTATAGTAGATGAGGCTAATAATGCTCTTTATTTTTCTTTTCTGCAGGTTTTCCTGTACAGATGAATGACTCGGATCACTCCCTCTTTGAGCATTCTTTTCAAGGATGCATGCAGAGTATTCATGTGGATGATCAGCTGGTCGATTTGCATGCAGTGGAACAAGGCGATCTGGGAAGCTTTGCCAATGTCACCATTGACATGTGTGCCATTATTGACAGGTAAGCTGTGGAGAGATCACCCATTCTGACACTCTGACACATCCTCTATATTCTGAAAATATACAGTAATCCAGAAAAGATTGTCCAGATACTGCCAGTGATCATGTCAAGGCATCCCTACCTTTTTTATCAAAGGAAACCATGCTTAGGTGATGGAGATGATGGCTTTAAATTGTAGACTGAGTAGGGTGCAGTGGAAAGCAACTCTCGTCTCTCTACTCACCAGCAGAGAAAGAGGTGAAAAGTTCTTATAAGTCAGGCTAAGCAGCCTATATGTCAATAATATGGCTGCCATGAATAGAGGAAACTCCTCACACATTTTGTCTGTTTCTTAAATGACTGTTATGGAGACCTTTTTGCAACTGGAAGTTGTAGCTCATGGATTCGGCCCCTTCTGACTTCCCTTTGTTCCTCAGAGAACAGGTCTGCTTGTTTGCACATCAGTGAATGTAACAAATGCTCAAACTTAATTAAAGTAATGCTCACTGGGTTTGTTTTTTTCCAGTCTGAGAAGAGTAATTGAGAAATTAGGCAGCTTTTTGCTTTGGCACTACTTTTTCAACCACTTACTTGAATTCATCTTTGTTGCTTCTAATTAATGGTTTCTTTGTTGGTGAATACCAGGAAAGACAGAGAGAACAAGTAGCCCAACTCCTGAATGTAGGCAGCATGGCTTATCATGAAAATTACCTTACATTTAAAGCCATTTCAAGCCTGCTGGAAAGCTGAAAATGGATTTTTCAAATAGTGCTCTGAAAGAAGCAAGGAGTACTAGATCTGAGAACCCTGGAACAGTTCAATAAGGCAATAACCAACTACTGGAGTTCATGTTGCCCTCTAAAAGCAGAGCCAATTTCAAAGCTACATCAGGTTACTCAGGACCAATTGAGCTTTGTATATCTCCAAGAATAGATATTCGACTGGCTCAGTGATTTTAGATATCATTAGCAAATATCTGCTTAGTTGTGGTACAGAAATGCATGTTCTTTTAATTTTCTAGTTCATTTTAAGAGACCTTCAGAGATAGATGCTATTGTGAAAAAAACCAATATAAAACACACTGCTTTAGTCTTGCAAAATGCCTTCTCTTCCTGAAATGTAGACACTCATTTGCACTAAATGAGTTGTGGTAGGTTGACCATGGACAGCAGCCAAACATTCACCTTACCTTTAGGTTTTTTCCCTGTCCTGAGAGATGGGGAGAAAAACAGAAGAAAGGCAAAAAGACTCGTGGATTAAGGAGACAATTTAATGAAAAAAAGAAAAAGCAGCATATGTAAACAAAGCAAGAAGAGAAATTTGTTCACTGCTTTGCATCAGCAAATAAATGTCCAGCTGCTCCCTGGAAAGCAGAGCCTCATCTCAGCTTATGTAGTAGTTGCTTTGGAAGGGAAACTCTGTAACACTAAACATACTCCTTTCCTCTTCCATTCCCTGAGGCTTTATTGCTGGGCGTGCTGTTGTACAGTATGGGATTTCCCATGGGAAACTGCTTCCAAAGTCTCAGTTTCTCCCAGCTACCCTAGCTATGTCCTTGTCTAACTTCTCACCCAGCCACTACTCCCAACCTTTGAGGGGAAGGGTGTGAAGAGAAGCTTTGATGCTTCTGTGTAAGCACTGTCCAGCAGCTGCCAAAAGAATGCTCTGGTACCAGCATGGCTTTAGTCACAGCTGGGAAACACAACACCCATGGACTTCTGAGAAGATTTATTTAGTGACTCCATCTCAGCCAGACCCAGTACACCACTGCAGTAATCTCAGCGTTAAAGGACATGCTTTGAGGTGTGCCAGTGAGTTGCTGTAGCATCTCAGGCCACTTTAAATTGATTCTCCTCAGGACCTGTTGAAGTCAAAATGAAAAGAGCATGTGATAAGCTGGTGCTGTAGGGATGACATTTCTTCTGTCTTCTTACACATATCTAAAATTAAAATTAATTTCTGTGGTCAGTATTTGTCAGTTTGAACTACTTGGTTTTATTTTGAATATTTCGTTCTGGAAATGTAAACTGATTTGAAAGAAAGGATGTGAAAATACAACTAAGTCTCTGCTTTTCTTCCAATGGACAAATTTAAGCTTATGCAACAATTTGTATTGATCTCAATGACTGAACCCATTTATGCCAGTTGCTATTAGAAAAAAATCCATTATTATAGCAAAGTTAATCAGAATTAAGGTTTTGAAATATATTATGATGTAATTACAAGTAACTTACAGTGTAAGTTAATTAGTATCAAAGCTTAATGATACATTTATGAAATACAAGACTCATGGCTTCCTATACATTAAGAAGCTTATTTTGGAAGTTAACTTCTCAAAGAAGTTACTATTTATCAGCTATTTCTTTTTGCAACAAATAATATGCATCCAAATATTTCATATAATGCCATGTGTCACCTAAAATATAATGGCCATATAAATAGTTTCCTTTTATTATATAAAAATACTATTATGCTTTCTATATTTTTGTGTATTAGATATTAGGTTTATTTTATATATATATGAACATGTATTATGTATTCATAATAGACTTTGGCATAAATAACAATGTTTTATCTATGCTTATGTATGTATGTATTTATATTTTCTTTATACAAGAGAATATAGTCTCAGTCTGTTTCTCTCTTTCTACCACCTTGGGCACGATGACACCCGCATAAAAGTAAAAACTCTATGTCTTACATTTATGCTTTTTAAGCACAGGAAGATTGTGTTGCAAGCTGATTAAGAGTTGTGTAGTCACAAGAAATTAGAATGGTATCCAAAGTTTCCTAGGGTTGGCTTTGTTTTTTCCAACGATTGAGACATAATCAAGTTTATTGTTTTCCCATGACTAAGTTTATTTCTCATTACTTTGCACTTTAGAACAAACCCTTTGGCTGAGAAGTAACAATGCCAAGCTTTAGATCTGACCGGATTTTCATGGCTGTCTTATTAACATCCTCAAATAAGAGTTTAAAAGCACTTCTGCTACAATATGCCATTATATATAACATTTTTATGTGGCTTTCTTTTAAGGAATCCAAGTACCATGTGTGCTATATATCAACTCAATTTCACTTCCTTTGAAAGGGGAAGATACTTGTGGCCTGTCATAGTGGGATCCTCCTGCTTTTTTAAGCTAGTTTGGATCTGAATCATAAAGGCTTCAGTAATCATAATCAACATGGAAATTGCTTTCATAGCCATACTTCAGTAAAGACCCCCACTGGGCAAAAAGATAAGCTGTCACATTGAATTATTTTTACTGCAGGCTTCAGCCATTTGGTTCAGGGAACAAAAGGTGAAGTTGTAAATGGTGACATTTTTCATCATTAGCCAGAGTGGTTGGTAAGGAGGGGAGAATTTTCTCAGTAAGAACATAACAAAAGTTACTGAGGGTTTTTGAGTTTTTAGCCTGAGAGTAACTGCTTCCAAACTGCCAGATTCTGCTGAGCTAAACTCTGGCCTGACATGGAAAAGGTTTCTGCATTTTATTTCCAGCAGTTTTGAAAAATGTGAGAAGAATAGTGATGTTAGACTATTACACTTACTTGGGAGAGACAAGTGTTGAACCAGTGTCTTTTTATTTTGTCTTACCCTCCTCACATGAGCATTTTTTTTATTGCAAAGATTGCAAGCTGAGATCTAATTACAGGGGAACACCAAAGCTAAGGAACACTCCCTTTTTACCAGTAGTTAAATAATATAAATGCGTACAATTTCATGCAGGTATGTATAATTACAGGCAGTTAAAATGCTACTGAGAAAAAAATAATCCTATTTCTGTCTCTTAATTACCTACAATTGCATCAACAATTGAGGTTGCATTGTTGTCACAGTGATCCACATGCTGTGTTGCTTGTGACAGCACAAGTCCCTTTTCACATCCTTTACTTAACATTAATAATCTAACTTGTTGTTACAGTCCAGATGGTACTGTTGTACTTTCAGATTTAAGCACAGGACACTGAACAGAAATTATTGCTCACAACTAATTTATCCCGGCAGTCTTGGAGAATTCCAAAGCTTTCCTGACTTTATTATGGCTAGAATTATGGATTTTAATCACAAAATCACAATGAGGGAATACAATGAGGGAAATGATTTTGAAATACAGTGTCAAATCTGCCATTGGAGATCATGCAGCACGTAAGCCAATTTTAATGAAAAATTTTGTGTTATATGGGAAAAGAAGGGGGGAAAATGAAAAGTTTTCATGTGGCTGTTTCTGATGTTTTATGAAAGTGTAAACAGCGTGATTCTCTCTGTAACACAGTGAGATGAATTAGATGCCAATTTTTGAGAATACTTTCACACTGAAGATTAATTTAAGTAATCAGATACATGCATTAGAATATTTCTGGATGATTATTACTTACCTGCTGTGGGGATACACTCTGACAGAGTGCCAACATTTAACTTTAATCCCATACAGCCGCATTCTGTCAACTGATTTTTGATTGCTAATCAAAGTTTGAAATAATTCTTCTAAATAACAGAACACAGCAAGCATATTTGTACATAAATATGGCCACAATGTAACTGGCATCAAGACAAAGTTTCTTTGGAGTTAAAAGTTGTCATGGCAAATGCAATAAAGGTTCTTAATTTCTGGATCTTTACACAGGCATTAGGATTCTGCCCTTCCTTCCTGCTCTTCACCTTCCTCTGCCAGTTCAGTGGTTAGACAGAGACAGACAGACATCATCCAGCAAGGCTCTGAATGAGAAACAGATGATATAACTGTCCTGACTGCAGGCAAAACCTGCTTTGCAGCTGAGCTTTTTCCAACTCAAATTCACAAAAAGAAAGTTATGTTGGACTGGGGAAAGGCTGAAACTATACCATGATTTCAGCCTGCAAATATTCCTGGCCATATGGCTGGAAGGCACTTCCCACACATGTCTTCTCCCTCTCCTCTTCTTCCCACATCTCTTTGTAACCATACAAACTTTCTACGTGGAAATGGAGGTGGAAGCTGCCTTTCAATGAGAGAGATTCAAGTGTGTTTACATAATAATCCATCTCAAACCAGAAAGGTGACTTTGTAGGCAGAGATTATACCTCAGATGACAATGCTTTTAATACTGTGTATAGTGGTTTAGGTTTGCCAATTTTAGATTTCCAAGCCAACACCCCAATTATGTGGTAAGTCTATTTTCTGCTGTGAGATAGGATTAGGAGAAAAGCAGAGCAGGCCCAAATCTTGAAGGGGTATAAAGAAAATTTTATTAAAAGAACTAAAAGAAGAATAACAAGAATCAGAATAAAACCATCATAACACCTCTCCTCCTCCCCTTAACCTTCATAACACCTCTCCTCCCTCTTCTCTTTCCCACTGACAATGCACAGAAACAACACCTAGGTTTCTCAGTCAGTTCTCCACCTCTAGAATAGTTTCTTCAGTTCATTTCAGGAGAGAAGTATCTCTTGTTAAGCTACAGAGAACTCCCTACAAGAAAAAAAGTTCTCTCATGGCTTTAACTGCCACAAACAGCAGCCACCCAGGAATCTTCATTCATGAAGTTCCTCCCATCTTTCATAGCTTTTCTCATAGCTGTGTTTATGGGCCATGTCAACTTTTTGGGATGCTTTTTTAAGGAAGAGCTGTTCTAGCATAAAACAAAAGTTCTTTTCATGCATCTCTGGGAAGAGTGGTTTTCTTCTATTCCTAGGGCAAGGTTTCTCTCTCTTTTATCTCTCTCTCTGTTCAAGATTCTCATTGGATCACAGCTGCTGCAACAACTGCTTACTTCAACACTGGTGCCTCTGCTCACCTCTGTGTTTAGAACACTGCATCCCCCCAGTGCATTTAATGAGTTACAGAGAAAAAAAGATGAAGTCTGGTATATCAAATATATCTTCACTATAGCCTTACAAAAGAATTTCAGTCCAAGACCAAGACATCTCTTCAATTCCCCCATCTAGGATTTGACTCCTTCTTCACTGACCTCAGAGTCCCATGTTGTTGTCTCTATGTGTCTTCACCCTTTCCTTTTCCTGATTCAGGAGAGAATTGGTGTTTGTTTGTTCTCAAGCTTTATCAGTTGAAACAATTTTTATCGAGTCCTGTAATGCTGAAAGGTTAATGTTGTCTAAGCTCCTGGCCTCAGGGCTGCTCCTAAGTGGCTCCCAGTGTCGAGACAGCTTCCAGCTGACATGTCCTGGTGGCTCTGCTGGAAAAAGGACCAGTGGGCTCCACTGGTAAGGGGCCCAGCCCCATTGGCAAGGAGCCCCAGCTGCCCACTGGGACAGGGCCTGGCAGTCTCTCCAGTGAGGGGCTCAGCAGCCTGCTCACCACCCCTCTGGGTGCAAAAATCTTGGCCGAGCTGAGCAGGGTCAGCCCAGTCCCAGCTGGTTACTTCTTCAAAAGCTGGAAGTCAAGAAAGATATTCCCAGGGTTTTTCATCTTAAAATGTGAGTTCACAAAGGCATATTCACCCCTTTCATTGGTTTAACCATGTGTCAGTATTCAAAATTGGCCATTGATTGGTCCACAGGAAGCCAGTAAGGTCCTAATGGGGAATCACTTCCACCAAAAAAATAAATCAGTGTCAAACCAGGACACTGTGGCACTTGACCATTATGTACCAGAGTACACAGTGACAACTGCCATATTATTAACACAGATCAGTAGGCAGATAAGAGTTATAAATTCTACAGAGCTAACCACAAAATAGGAATAGTTGAATTAGCTTTCTTTTTGAAATATATCTTAGTTTTTTGCTATTAAAAAATCTCCATTCTCAAAAAAGGAGATGGGGGAAACATTGTAAAAGTCAGAGAAAAGAAAGCTTGAGAAATATTAAAAACTGAATTAACTGTAGTTTTCCATGTGTTAACAAGCCTTGCCCCTTGCACACAGCTGGAAATATTTAAATAACTTACAAAACCTAACAGAGTCTATTGAGAAACTGGCTGGACCTTCCAGCTGTCATTAATTAGAATGGGACCCTGCCCCCTCCCCCCCCTCCGCCCCTCAAGGCAACAACAGAGAGACAAAATAAGATGATGATTACATCATGGAAGCATCAAAAAACCAGACCAAAAACCCCCAAGCACTGTTAAATAACTTAATAATGTAATCAGTAACTGATTTAACAAGTTAGAATAGTTTGAGTTGAAAATGGTTTGAATGCTATTTTATTGCATTTGCCATGATTTTTTATTCTCTTTATCCTATATTACACAGGTTACAATAGTCAATAACATTCTTATGAGACACTTTCAAGTAACTGTGAGGGTTGTACGTAATTTTGTAGCTGGATGCCTGAACGTTTTGAAATCTCAGAAAATCCTTAGTTGTTCTTGGTCTTGTATTTAGTCCTATATAAGCTCTGCTCAGAGAGGGAAAAAAAAATCTTTCATTTTAACTCTGAGGAATACTAATATCTTTGTTTATTATTATTATTTTAAAAAGTAGGCTACTGAAATAATTTTCTTGAGAAAGTAGATTATTTGTTTATGAAAAATACTTGTTCGTGCTACAACAAGAGTCAGTAAACATTTAAGTGTATTGCGAAGGAGGAGTATGTAATGCAGAGTTTTGTATAACTTAACAGAAAATAGAGGTAGCCTTTGCGCTGCTGGATTGTTTTTCTCCATGGCCTGAAAGAAATGTAACAGCACGGGGTTTGCTCTTGGGAGTCAAGTGGCAGAGAATGTGTCATTGTCACCCAGCAGCTGTGCCCAGTGCATGGTCACCAAGAGCAGGGACAGCACTCTGGGCCTCCTGGCACAGGGACTGCCTTGGGACCAGCATCTCAGAGGTCTTCCTGTGAAGGATGTTGGGTGGAGGATGAGGCTGTTGCAAGTGGAATTTTGAATGTCACCCTTGTGGCACAATGACATCCTGCAACACCGCAGTCACTGGAACAGGAGAAAAGGGAACATCCTCCCATTTCCACTGCTACAGTTGGCCTGGAACCAGCCCAGATACATCAGAGAGAAGTCCTTGAGCTGGTAGAATCACTTGAAACTGAGGGAGGATAACAGGAAGATGGGCAGGCCTTCTGGAGGTGCTCCACTGCAAAACCAGCTCCCAGCAGGGTCCCCTTCAAAGGTCATCTGAGGGATTGAAATCTTTTTTCAGCTGGATAGCCATGGCAACACAAAGGGAATGCCTTAAGGAGCACTCCAGAACTCCCTGTCCTCATACTCTTTGTGGAGCCAGGGGCAACAGTCATAAGAAAACAGGTACAGAGGTGTTGCAAGGTATCCCAGTGCTTGGAGAACACACTGGTGCCCTGCCAGGTGCAGAAGGATTCTTGCTCCCAAGGTGGATCAGCCATAGGGCATTTGCTCAATGCCCAAAATGGCCCCAGGTGTAGCAGAATAGAAGTCAGGCTGCTCCTGGGAGGTATGCCCAGGGTGTGGGGTGAGGAGGAAGGTGTTTTATTGTTCAGGGGGTAGCTGATTACCACCTTTGGGGCCAGAAAGGAATTTTCCACTGGGAAAGACTGGCACTGCTCCTTGGCAGGTTTTTGCTTTCCTCTGCAGCATAGAGCATGTAATGCTAAGGTTTTCTCTGGGCACTCTTGGCCAGGTTGCTGCCTGCTGCTCATGCCTCATGAAGACAGGCAGCCTCTTGTCCCCTAAAGCAGCTTTTGCTTTCCTCTGCAGCACTGAACATAGCCTTTGACCTCCTTTGGGCATTTTGACCAGGTGCCTGCTGCCCTTGGGCCTCCCATCTGGTGGGAGGAAATTTTCTAGGTTTCCAGGGTGGGCCTAGGGGTGGCTTCCATGGGTTGCTTCTTGTCCTCAGTGATACTGAGCACAGCCCTTGTCAGGGGTCCTTTGGGTCCCTGTGGCTCTATTCCTGCCTTGAACCTCCAAGGCATCACTCGTTTCTGGCTCTCTGTCTTCCAGTCCCTTCATCATCTTCATTAACTTTCTTGAGATGTATTCAAAAACTTGAGCTTCCTTTTTAAAATATGAGGCCACAGTTACAGGGGTTCCTGCTATCAAGACACACATCTGCTAATGCTTTTTAATCTGGTAAGGTTAGCAGGGAAAAGATTTGAAGAAAAGTTGATAATAGTGGCAATTTTTGAAAACATTATTTAAATAATGTTGCAAGTTATTTTGGCAAAACCTTTGCTTTTTTTATGGTCTGCTACAGCATGACTAATATAGAAATGGCTTAATCAAATGGAGTAATCTATAATTTATAAAAGTCATAAGCAAAATCTTTGTATGGAAATTAATTTGTTTTTTTTACAGGCATTAGTTTGCTCAAGGGACTTGATTGAATGTGCAGCCTGTATTACATTTATATGTATTTATTATTTTATTCTCATTCTCCTGTGGGGAAGATGGGAGCACTGAGCAAACACCCACAAAGCTCTCTCGGACATGAAATTTATACTCTTACAAGAGTATAAATAGATGCTAAATATTTACCTGATCTCATAATAAAACTGTTGAAACTAGCTCCCTGGTTACTCAACTGTGTTCTGAAGTCAAACTCTTTTGATGACTCTCTCAAATTATTCAGCACTTATTCCTTGTCATCAGTTCATAACTGAAAAAGTTAATATATTATGCAGATTTCTTACTTTTAGGTGATTAACATACCTTCTCCTGGATGAACAGTGCTGCTATTCTTAATGAAACAATATGTCTCTATACATTCATTCTCAAAAATAGAGGAAACCAGATTGTTGTCTCTCTTTAAAGTTTACAAAAAATTTAGCCAGTGCAAAGGAGTTTCAGGAACTGTCTGTATTACTACTAATCTTTAAATAAGACTAACATTACATCATCCTCTCATTTGCATTTGTTAACTAACTATGAACCTCTCAGATATGAATCACAACAACACTTATGCTATTTTTTCCCAGTAAAAGAAAATGGATAATCATAATTCAAACAAGTAGACAGTCTACTACTGACTGTAATAGATTTTATTATATTCTATAATTAGTAGGTATGCTAATATTTGACAGACATGACATAATGCTGTAATAAGTAATAATTGCATGTTCTCTAAATATTTTCCAGATTCTAGAAAAACTGTTCTTGAGGGAATTTTCTTTCTGTACAGTACAATTATGATTATGACCAGTTTTATGACTGCGGCTCCAAATTTGTAGTTAGGTATCAAGCTATAAGTAAATTTAACCCATTCATTAAAGCTATGTGCATCTGGAGGACAGCCAGTTCTGTTGGATTACTAGAATTTCTACTGGATGTGTTACAAAGAAGTTAAACCATATAATAATAATTTCATAATCAGGCAATATTTTTCACTAGTAATAATTCTGAACAAATGTCTGTCTTACTCCATCTCATGTTCATACAGACAACCAATAAAGTCTCCAGAATAAGTAGTTTATCTTGCATAAAACACTGCTACAAATAACTATAGCTATTTGTGGATGGAGCCTGACTTTTAGCAGAAATTACCTTTTGTACAGCTCCTGCTAGATTTACATTCTTTCTTTTTTTTCAGAAATCATTATAATTTTAAAATAAGCATATTGAACTCTTACAAAATATTCATACTGGTGAGAGCCTAAAGAAATAGTTATAAGTCTAATAGATTAGAAGTGGTTTTGTAGTAGTTATAGGTTGCTCTTTAATACATGAAGGAAAAGAAGAGATTACTATGCCATCATTGGAAATCATTAGTAACAGTAATAATGTCTAGATATGTGCATTAGGCTTAATACTGTCTCTGCATCTCTCCAGCTTCCTTTTCTCAAAAGGAAGTCCTTATTTCAGTATTTCTGCTGGTGGTGATGAGTGTTTGCTAGCGATTAGACTCTTTCAAAAAATTGCTGTCTATCCATAGCGGAAGGTGTTATTTCCTGTTCAATATCATATTTCTTCCAGATACTGATTTCACAGATCTTTTGCAGAACAATGCAGTGCTACCTAAAAGTAAATAAATGAGATCAATTCCATTTCTGCTACTAGCATACTGGACAGAACATGTTCACCTTACTTGTTTTTATGATTTTCTCTAGCTAGCAGTATTAAATTCCTGAGTATCCCAGTATTACTGTTGTGTTTCTCATGACCTCTTCCTTTAAAGAAAATGCCTAGATTCTGCACAGTATTTACATGTACTAATGCTGCCTAAGCTTTGTGACTCTCTGCCTGTGGGAGTGGCATGGAGTCACAAGGGAGGGACTTGAATTCTGTGTAGCCTAAATAAAAAGATATAAGCATCGAAGAGTGGGACTTACCACAGACAAAATACTGAGCAAGGTATTGAGATGAATGTAGACAGAATTTTATGGCCTAGGAATATCTCAAATGAGAACATACGTGTATGTCATAATGAGGGGAGAACTTAACACACAATCCTTGTATTGTACTTCAGCATGTGATATGATTAGTTAGAAGATGTAGAAGGATTTGATAGAAAAGAGAGTGAAAAGAGATTCAGTTTTCCCCTTGCTTTTTATGTAAACTTTAGGTGGTGAAGCAGCCAGATGGTGTTTCTCTGTATAAGTTTCTCTGTAGGCACATAAATAGTTTTTGGGCCACATAGTTGTTGACCAGGATGACACATAAACATTGAGGCTGACCACAGATTTGAACTCTGCCTCTCCAGTTCCACATCAAACCTATTTTCCAGTTAAATTGATCATTCATTATGTTTCTTTCTTCATTATGTTGAATAGATTTAAAGCTAATGCACAAAAAGTTTCTGAGGCTTTTTAGTATTTGTGAGTCTGCAGATTTTTATTGTGCATCAGATTAAAAGCAGGTGGCAATTCTTGATGAGAAATTGAGTTAAAACCAAACCAGATTTCTTCTAAGAAATTGGAAAGGAAAAAAGGCCTCTTGGAGGAATATGTGTCAGATGCTACTTAGTCCTTGATATCTTCCTGTAAAGATGGTTTAAATGAGCTGACTAATATAAGGTCTCACTAAACAGGTCTTCATTCATTCCTTGTAAATGTCACCAGTGGATTAGATTATATTAGCTGCTTTTAAAAAGAAGGGTGCAGAAAGGAAATTAGTATTAAATAGAGATCTAGAATAGGAGAGATATGAAGGCAACTGGGTTTCACCAGAAGGAAAATACTTAATCTGTGCAGTAAATGTGTTCTATTTTCCCTGATATCATATTAAAAAAAATTAAAAATAACATAAGGCGGAGACTTACCTGAGTGATCCCAAAAGTAAAGTTATTTTTAAAAGACCTGTTAGTTTAGAGGAATGCTTAATGGTGAAATGCTTCATTTATAACTGTAGAATAAATACGTTTTATACTTAATATTTCTAAGACTTTTTAGTGTGAAGTATATCACCAAAAAAAAGAGAAAAAGTCCTAGTTATAACATTTTGTCCAGAATTTTATATCAAATCTATACTTGTATATTTGCAACAAAGTTTTGACTGGCACTTAGTTCGTTCAATTTCTGTTACAAAATATTCTCCATTTTGCAGAATAAGATTATATTCTGTGGAACTTTGTTATAAAACAGTAATGAAAATAAAAAATTGGAAATATGCCTATTCCTACCCAAGCCATTCTGTAATTCTCTTCTTTGATTATTAGGCTATGGTTTTTGCTGGTGCAGCAGAGCTCTAAAGTTGTTAGTTAAAATAATATTCTGAAGCACCAGTAAAACTGGCCATTATGTTATTATGAGAGACAAAGTAATTCAGATATTTTATGACTAATAAAACTATATTAAATAATGTATGTAATGAGACCTATAAACAAGAGACTTATTTATTAGAATATTCTCAGTGAAGCCAAAGCCAGTTTGATTGCTTAGCACCTCTTTAAGTCCTCCTCATGTGTGCTTATGTGTTTCAGTGAGTGTCCCCCATTTGTAGTGGGTCTCAGTTTGGTGATCAATGTTCAGACTGGCAGCAGAAGAAGCAGTGTAACATGCAAGGCTTCTCATGTCCACTTTTCCATCTCAGTTGACTGTGTCTTGGTTTGAATGACAGATGTCTGCTAAGGAAGGCAGGAGCCTCCCTTGGAGAAGCCTTCCTCCCCCTCCTTCCAAATTATTATAATTTTGAAATTAAGGGACCCTCAGGTAAAGATATGGGAATAGGAATAGCAGTTCTTTATTAGGAGAACTAAAATGAAACAAGCATGCAGTGTTAAAAAAAAAAAACGAACCCACTGACAGAGTACAACCCTGTTGATTAGGGTGTTGGTAGCAGTCTGATTAAATGGTGGTACCGTCTTTCTGAGGTGACAGATGTGGCTCTGTTGAAGCAGTGATTCTGTAGAAAGGTGCAGCCCTTGGCTGACGGTCCAATGGAGAGAGATGATCCTGGTCTTCCTCTGGGAATCCAGTGGAAAAGGTTGCCTTGGTTTCCCAAACATCAGGTTTTTATCCAGGTAGAAAGGCTTGGCTCCTCCCCCTGCATGGAGAATTTCCCAATAGGATGATGTAATTTTATCAGTGAGACTCAACGGCCCATTAACAGAAGATCTCTCCCTGGAGGGAGGATGGGTTGTGGAAGAGATAGAGAAATTGCTCTTGCTGGTTTCTTATCAGCTGACTTGTTGATACAAGATTATGTCATCCTTCACCCCCGATCAAACAGATGGTGATGGAATGCACACTTTTTGGTTACACTTTGCACTGTAACCCATGACACTGTGGTAAGAGAAAAAAGATTGATTCTGTCTCAGAGAACATATCCAGATGGAAATGTCTGCGTGATCAGGCTCTGTTACTTGGTTATCCTTTGTTAGTTGCCTACTTATTGTTTAGGAGAATGTAGAAGCCCTGAAAAAGTATCTTCCAGGCCAGCTTCTGCCTACAGCCTGCAAGCTGGACTTAACATTGCCAAGTGTAGGTACCCTATACTAACTTCACATCAATTTTGCAAAATTTGGCATATTTATTCAAAAAAATGTGTAAATTAGCCAAAGTAGAAGCCAAAGAAACCTATGCAGCTGCTTTGTTATTAGATTTAAGGCAAGTGAGGGAGATAAACAATCATAGTCTACTTTCCGATTTCTAGAAAAAGCATACAAATGATTCCTGTACATTTTACATTGGCAGTGGGTTTTTTTCTGTGGAATACTCATTAAATTTATACATTTTTCTTATTAGAAACAATACGGGTGAATAAGAAACTCAGTGTTCAAATGCCAATTAGTAGAACTTTTCTGCTGGAGGAGTTGGAGAAGAAATTTTAATCCCATAGTATAAATAAGTGCTTAGATATGAAAAGCATCACATGTTTGTGGTTGTACCTAGGATTCAAAAGCCTTTACAACTGCCTACAAGGACCCTTGGATCAAGAATTGAAACCATACTGGCATGATATAACAAAAACAGACAACTTCTCTAGGGTATTATAGACATTAGACCTATGGAGATAATTTTGTGCCTTGGAAAAAGATCTCACTCTTATTTCTTGAAAAGATAAGTGTTGATTCTTATTTCTTAAAAAGATAACTCTTTCTTGTACATTTGTTGCATTTATCTGTTGCCATGAATTCCGCCAATAACATCTCTATTTTTCTGTCATTGTGATAAGTTTCATTTAAGACAGAGTTGATACAACTTTTTATTTTGGCAAAAAAATAGTTACTCTATCAGTCAGACTTTTTAAAATCTAAATAGAGGCTTTCATTAGTAGTTCTTACAATTTTTCATGTCACAACATTGTGATTGCTGTGATTAATCTGTATGACCCTATATAGATTTCATATAATCCATGCTAGCTTGTTCAGTGATCTATTCAAACAAGTTTGTAGAAGGATTTATTTGGTTTATTTATATCTGTTCATCCTTATTTTCTCACAGATTTACATGGTCATTTCTAAGGGAATGTGAAATGAAATTCAGAAATATTGACTCAACTGTGATTGATAGATTAACTACTGCTTACTACTATGTAGTTGCAGGGGAAATGCTATCAGAGTTTTTGAGAAGAACTGGTGCATAATATGTAATATAGTTTGATTTCCAAAGTTTTAATCATTAAATAGCACCTGCATTACATGCATTATATAGAAAGTTATCATCCAAAGGGAAGATTTATTCCATATTGAAGTATCATGCAAAATTTTCTTGACTTTGTTCACTTCAGAAAGTTAATGAACAAGCAAACAAGGGAAATTAGTCTTAAATATAGAACTATATATAAATATAGAGCAATTTACCTGTGATATGAGTCAAATAATAATGCTATCTTACTCCCAGTGCTCATTTCACTCAGCCTCACAGTTTTTAAGGGCTTCTAATATTTTCACTTAATATATTTGCTTCCTGTATAAGGATGTTACTGATCCATCCTCCTGGATTTCTATTAAATGCTGTTTTCCTTTCAGATCAAATTCCTAAAACTTAAGAGACTGAAGAGTTTTGTAAACATTTTAAAGCTGATGGTGCTAGTCAATTTGTACACAAGCAGGACAGTCTTGGATACACCTTATCTATTAACTTCCTATTCTGCAAAAGAAAGCTGGAAATCCACTGTCAGTTTTAGTGAAGGTAGTTGTTATTTTCTCCTATCTTTTCACTTTTCTAGTAAAAAGAAGAATACCAGCCTACAGAGAATTCTGTGTGAAAGAAGAAATCCAACTCCTATAATGCTTCTTCTCACCTCAACATGAAAGGCAAAATGTGTTCTTTTTCTCTTTTATATAGAGGAGTTTATCTGCCTTTTCAATAGCACAATTTCTGCTGTTTTTACAGTATTGTACACCTTTGTTCTGGTTGACTGTTCCTCTGAGGTTGCTCAACAAACTCCAGCCAGACACTAACTTGGCGCTATAACACAAACTGACCTTCTTAAAATCATTAATTTAGCAAACAAAATTACTTCTTTCTCAGATTCAACACTGTTCATTATAGAATTTACTGATGCTTCATTATCTTTTATCCTCTCTAAAGGTCTACCTTTTAAAATTATATTTTGTACTAGTACTGTAACAATATATTAACAATATATAACAATAGTACTGTAACTCTCCTGAATGGTATGGTGCCCATTGTTTTAAATTTACTTATCTGCAGCATTGCTCAAGGGGACAGTAGCTATAATATCTGTTCTTTTATTAATATCTGATTCCTTGATTCAAGACCTACACAAACAATAACAAATTTTTCAGTATACTGTCTTTCCTCTGGTGGTTTCTTATTTTCACCCAAGATCAATCATAGGATCAGAGGTTAACTACTCCAGCATTTGGTCAAATAACCCCCCGACATTTATTTTTCACGTATAGTATTGACAGCACTTACTTGGGCTTGTCATGCCATTTTTCATACTTTTACTTTGGTGGTTGTCAGCATTTTTCAACTTTCTAATGTTTCACTGGCCATATGACCATTAGTGAGAAAATGGCAGAAAATAAATTATGATTTTAACTCTATGGCTGTAACTCACTCTCTTTTATCTGCGTATATAGTAGCAACTTTATGTATCTTATTTACACAGTCTTATTTTAGCTGTTCTGAAAACCTTCATTTTATTGTTGGTGCCTCCAAGAAATGCTTTTATATTTGTCTTACTGACTCTATCTTCCTTTCAAATTTTGTAGAATATATTATTCTCCATCGCTCATAACTTACTGTTTTTCTCTCTCTGCTATTGTTTGTTATTTGACTGTGGAACTATATTTTATCTCTGTGGTTACATTTCATAATGCCATTTGTATGAAATGTGCTCTGCAAAGTATGGTTGCATTGTATAATTTCATAAAAGTACACAGTAGTTTCAGTAGTTTTCTTTGAACAGTATAATTATGTTTTGAAAGAAGTAAAGTTCCTGATTTAAGTGTATAATGCTGGTATTTGATGTTAGAAATACATTTGAACACACAGTATTTTGTCCTTGAAAAATATACTATCTCCTTTTTTAATGCTGCCAGTCACTTTCATGTATTATTTAAACCTAACAGATGTATACATATGGACTCTTATTTTTTTTATCCTACCAAAGTACAAGCAGTCAAGGAAAATGCAGTTGCTAATCACTGTATTGTGAAATACTTTTTTAGAAGTCTGTGCCTCCGTTGAAATAGGTAATTTATTATCTTAGAATATTGGAGAAAGGAAAATAAAAGAAGAAAGAAAGAAAGAGAGAGAAAAAGAAAGAAAGAAAGAGAGAGAAAAAGAAAGAAAGAAAGAAACTAAAGAAAAGAATAGAAGAAAGGAAGAAAAGAAAGAAAGAAAGAGAGAAAAAGAAAGAAAGGAAGAAAGAAAGAAACTAAAGAAAAGAAAGGAAGAAAGGAGGAAAAGAAAGAAAGAAAGAAACAAAATAAAAGAAAGAAAGAAAGAAAGAAAGAAAGAAAGAAAAGGAAGGAAGGAAGGAAGGGAAAGTTTTTAGTGAAGTTGAGGAACCTGTCGAACTTTAAAAATTGAAATATTTTCAGGCTAAAAAGCAGAATTGGAACATGTAAGCATGGCTTTACAGAAGGTTTATCTTGTCTTGGCAGAACTGCTACTTTTATTACAAAGTTCACTGTGTTTGCTACAGAAAGTGACAGTGGGTTGTAGCTGCAGAAAACTTAGGTCAGGATGAAGAATAAATTGACTTAAAAATAGGAAACTAGATTTTTAAACTGGACAGATTTATAAGCCACATATCTGTTTAAATGGTTTAAGCACAAGCTGAATCTTTGCAGCAGAGGGCAAAGAGTTGTACACAGGAAATAAAGGGTTTTCTGCATCAATAAATCCTATATGATCAATAACTATGTTCTTTTAAGTGAGGAAAAAAGACATAGGTACTAAAGCCAGATATTGCTCCTGGACCTCTACACAACTCCTAGACTTTTGTAAGGGAACAAATTATTTTATATTTGGTGCATGTCTAAAACAGTTTACTCTGTAAGTCCATGTTTTTTCTACAACAGTTTTAATTGGGAAGAGCATATGGACAAATTGTGAGTGCTGTATCAAAGAAGAAAGTACTTAGAGCTCCTGTGCTGATATTTGATTATAAGAAATTTGTCTTCTTTTTTTTTTCTTTTGTGAAAGGAACCTTTAGATCAACTTCTCCCTCCTTCAAGAGTAATTGATTGGTGGCAGGGGCTACAAAATGTTTTCTCTATGTTGTTGAATGTGCTTTTAAATGCTAGTTGGTTATATGGTCAGTGGTCATAGAATATTCAGTAGCCATTTTCAGCTCCTGTGGGAATAAATTCTAAATATTTTAATTTTATAGTGATTATACACAAATAGTAGGTTTGAAAGAAACCCCTTTACCCAGAGAGAAAATGTAAAGGCCAAATACATTATTAAATGAATTTTTAAAATGATATCATGTTTTTACCTTCGAAATGACTGGCAGAAATTAAAATAATGGAATAGTGATGCGTCAGAACTTCTACATAATACATATTTGTCATGATTTTTGCCATGACATTATGGAAATTCTGGATAAAAACTCAGATTAGTACAAGTACAGAAAAAATAGCATCTAGGCTATGCATCTACATTTTTTTAAGGTCTCAGATACTCTATTGTATTACAAAACAGAAACTCAAGTATAAATGTTAACTTGAGCTGGTTAATATTGATTTTCAAAGTTTACTCCTTGATAAAAAAAAACAACATTTTGGCACATACTCATGACATAGTCCAATCATCCTCTGGGTCATTATTTTCCTCATGTAGTAATTATTCAGCCTTTTTTGCTCTAATTCCTTTGAACTATGGAGATGTCATTGATAAAGTAGAGTAAAATGTTCCCTGCTAAAACATACTGATGATCACTCAATGGAAAAAAAATATAACAGAAGTCTGTCCTTGGGATATACACAGATATCTTCATGAGATCTTTGAATAAAACAAGAAAACTTGTAATAAGGTGAAAAATAATCTACCTGTCATTAATAGTTTTTTATGCATAGCAGTTTGACTTTTAGGGCAATTATTCTTTCTTGCAGATTTTGAGAACTGTGAATGGCTAATTATTAGAGCAAGCACTGTGTTATCCATCAGTGCATTAAAATACTCATGGTATAGTCCCTTCTGTCTGTGTTTCAAAGGTTTTCAACCTGTATTTTAGAAATGCTGAGCAGGAATACTATTAATTGAAGACTTTGATTTTGCTAAATTTTCCAAGACATCTCTCATTAGATTTATAGGCAAATTAAATCACTGTGTGGGAGTCAAAGAAAACATTGCCATGGATTACAATCAGAACAACCCAACAAAACCACTTAGCTGCAGCATCTTGCATTCCAGAAAAAAAATAATTTCATTACCTGAATGCTTCATAAATTATATCTTGTCCTACTTAGCTTTTCTTTTCTTGTTTTTCTTTTTTTTAAAGGAGGATTTTAATCTAATTATTTCAAGATATAGAAAGCTTCTAAATCTTCAGATAATTGCTCATTAGTGGTTAATTTTCTTCTGAGTTAAAAATATGCATCTTATTTTGATCCTGAATTTGTCTATTTTCAGCTTGGAGCTTTCAGTTCTCGGTACCAGTTTTCTACCTAAAGCAAAACATAAAGTCCTCCTCAAAAATGTATTCGTTGCATACACAAGAAGATTCTGTAAATAAACAGGTGAATTTATGAAACTCATATAGTTCTAACTTTTGGAATTCATCAATGTTATTTTTTTCTAAAAGTAAACTTGTAGCCCAGACACATGATTTTTGCCATTACTAGTGAAAGAAATTATGTTTGAGGCTTTTGTTGGCCTGAGAGTACAGGGTCCCAGGGCACGTCTCAGTTTGCCTTGGCCTGACGTATTTGTGCCTTGAATAACAGTTGCCAGTGGTCATATGTGGAGTGATGCCTGCTCTGGATGGATCTCCTCTGGGTGAATTCCACAGACACAGTCCCCCTGTAACAGATAATGATCCTTTGTGTGACCTGCAGCTATAGATGGCTGTTGTGCAACTTTCAACCTTCAGGCTGGGAATAAAGAAAAAGGACTGTGGTTGGAAATGTATAAAAGTAGCCACAAGGGGCTACAAACTTAACGTTATTATTCATAGACCTTTTTCTCTGTTAATAAGACAGTTTGAATTATTATACTCAGCATTAGCTGGACTAACATGGAATTTTTACTTCCACTTCCCATATATATTCTGATTTGCTCTTGGCAAGATTTTGAGTGTAGTAGACAGAACTAGGATCAGGACTATAAGTAAAGGTCTCACTAATTGTGTATGATTAGGCACATGGTTTTCTTTTTATAGTCTTCTTTTATGTACATGAGAGTCACATTTCTTTACTTACACAAAACATCAGTTTTCCAGTCTAGACTTCTCCATTGCTGAATTCCACAGTACTGTCCTTTTATCTAAAGATTTTATTGCAAGAACTTGTATTCAAGTGTTTGAGAATATAAATTGACAGTGTCCTCTACTAATTTTTTTTGTGCTCTCAGATAAAATTTACCTCACCCTAAAAAGTTTGGAAGATCACTACATTAGTTGCTACTTCACATCACTGAAGCTGTTACTCAATAGAATTTATTTTGTTGTTGTTTTATGAGTGATTCTGCTTCTGTGTAAGTAGTTAAGAATAATGGTAATTCAATAATTCACATTTTTCTATATTACAATTTAGTTTTACCCTTCTGATCTGGTGTCAGATATTCAATACCATTAAGATTTCATTTACCACAGTGTATCTTCCTAAGTTTGTGAAGAATAGCTTGTTTGTTTGTTTATAATTGATGTCCCTTATTTCATATTAGTGCGGGTTTTCAGCAACACAGCCTCTGCTCTCTTCCAACAATTATGCAAGCATTCTGAGCACCATTTTTCCATATTCCTTGGGAGTGTCCTGTGATGCAAGATGTAGACTCTCCTTTGCCTCTTACTCTAAATAATCTTGTAAATACTTGCTTGATATTTTGATGTGTTCAGAATTTTCTTCACAGTTTAGAATCAAGACTTTTTAAGCCACAGTGTATTTTTAGCCACAGTGGTATTATATTGCCAGTTGGCACTGTAAAGTCTTTGCTAGAAGCTCATGATATTATGCGATTATCATTCATACTTAAGAAAAATTATCAGGTTCAGCCCAAGGCACCCATATATCTTTCAACCTACTCTCTTATATAGGACTACCTTAAGCAATCTGTTTCTGCTAGCAAGTTCTTATGTAGAATTCATAGGAACAATAAAGCTGTTTTACCAATGGCAGCTTTAGACCTCCAGCATGTATCTTACAGGTTGAAATACCACAAAATGACAGATTTTTTTCTACATATATATTATAGGTTTTGAAGCTTTGTATGGCACTACCTTTTTCCAAAGCCTCATGCAGTAGCTAAGCAAGATGCCTGTGGGTATTTTGAAACTGCCTGTGGGTAGATAATGACAATCTTAATATCCACAGAATTCTGCTGAAATAGAAAGCAAGGAAAATGTACAATGGAATTTGTCCATATGAGTTAAAGCAATGGATAATCATTGCACTCTACATAAGCTCTGAGCAGTGAAAACTATTAAACATATAGGTTACTACATGTGTAATTTTTGAATGAAGTGATAATATGCTTCCTTACTCACAGTCTAGGAAAAAAAGGCAAATAATGTGAAAACAGTAGTAATTTCCTATTTTATCTGTACCGTATTCAACAGTGTGCAAGAATTTTAATGTTATCAGTGACAAGATGTATTACATTATTCACATGTAAAAGAGTAGGATGGAAGCCTAGCAAGCACCAAATTGCAGTAACAGAAAAAATTATATGCAATAAACCAAACAAAGGGGAATAACTGAGAATGAATAGGTTGTTTTATTTCAATGAAAAGGTAAAGTCAAGGAAACTTGTATATTCCCAGGGAAATTCTGTCCTTGTTAACTTTGCTGAACACAGCAATGTTAGCCATTCTCAGCATGTTACCCATTTTCTCTCTTAGTAATTAAGTGTAATTTTTATTTTTTTTTTTAATATGGGAACTATATCTTGGTATTTGAAGGCAAAATTGAATCTAAAATGGCATGTGTTATGCATAAGCAGTTGTGATAATATCCTTAAAATGTTCTTACTAAATGTATCCATTTGATGCAAAGTACATCCTTTAGAGGTTAGTGGATACAAAGCTATAGTTTCTAGCACATTCGCTTATGAGGATTTTTTCCCCTCTACGTGAGAGCCTTTGTCAGCTTGCAGTGATCCTCAATAGCATAATTTCCAATATGGAAACATTTAGCAAAACCTGATGATTGTCTTACTGTAGTTTCAATACATTACCACCACTGATAAATAATATATAGTGGTATCACAGTTCTCCATTCTATGTATGCCAAAATCTCCTTACCAGAAATATCCTCATGGTATTCCCAGCCAATCTTGTGATCTGTAAAGACTCCCAGGGATCCAGTCCCCCTCGGGACTGCTTTTTCTCTCAATCACCTCTTTCTTTGCCCTCAGATCTCCTCTTTTCTACAGATACCTTAACACTGACTAAGCTTCTTCCCAGCAAAATGCTTGAGTGGAGAGCAGAACACACAGTCTGATTCAGCAGGAAAGCAGTGAAGTCTTCTGAAGGAGACCTTTCAGCTGGCTANATTTACCACTGGATTTAATCTCCAGCCTGTCCTGCAAGCAGACCTGGCAAAACTGGACAAGTTTTACTTAAGACCTGAAGGTCTTTATGGATCTTTTTTTGTATAGGCAACACTTTCCATCATGACTTTGTAGTTGTCTCTGCAATGGGGACTCCCACAGGGGAAGATAGTGATGTCCATGTTGGAGCTATCAGTTGGAAAACAGAGGCTTAGGAATGTGGAAAACATTCCTGAAATCCAGCAGACCTTTTGTTTCAAAAGGTTTAGTAGTGTTTTTATTGGTCATGTGTTTGCATGAATGTCACTAAAGATTTAAACAAAATTGCCACTATTTATAGAAGTTGTCTTTCCGGTGTTTCTTCATATGAATTACTACTTTCCCAGAGTAAGGAATATAGCCACAATAATAATGTAGTAATGTTCAGTTCAGACTGCTACCTAAAAAAACACTTCCTTTAGGCAAATGAATTTTTCTCTTACTAGACTGGCACATATCCAGATTCTGTTCTGTTGATTACTCTATAAAGGTGTTCCCTCTGTTATGTATTTCCACATTCAACCAAATTACTGTTGTTGATTTTGAGATTTCCTAAGATCTCATCATAGTTTTCATATGGTCTCTATATAATTACTCTCATCTTCCATTAGTTTATATGAGTTGTAGCATGTCATGGTCTTTGCACAATAGCAAATAGTGTTATTGGATACTAATTTTTATAAAACATTATTAAAAACTCACACCCAGTCACTAGATAAGTGATGGTTTTTTTAATTTAACCTACAAAACTAATGTATTTGTTGCTTAGAGATAATGTGGTGTAGGTATAGATAATGTATTTGTAGTTTAACATATTTGTAATTTTCTCACTACTTGTTGCAGGTGGTACTAGCAGGGAGGTACTCCTTCTCTGTGTTCCACCACTTTTGTTGCCCAAGGAATTTAGGGAGCACTGTGATGTAAATGGTATCAGATGTCAGAATTGCTAGGGACTTACATTAATTTGATAACATACTGTGGGGGTAGGAAACAGGCAAGCAGTATGGCAGTATGGCTGTACTTAATGAAAGATGAGTCAATA
>VZTB01011898.1:37284-50198 GCA_013397245.1 Thryothorus ludovicianus | reverse complement strand
TTTAATTTTCCCCACTAAGTAAAACACGTAGCATGATCTCACTTGCTTAAGGTAATTATAGGCATGGTGCCTGTTCAGCTTCTTGCTTCTTTAGATAGGCTATAAATTAATGCAAAGATAAAAATGGGCTGCAGTTACATATGATGGGCACTTAATGTAGGATCCTTTAGTACATTTTTACATTTTTCAAGTTCTATGGCTAACTCTCAACCTTCCATTCCAATGTCTTATCCTATATCTGGCAAATGTTGTAAAAGGGTTGTGGTAACAGAAAATGCTTGTAATGTGATGTGGTCTTAGGATTCTCATCTATCTCTGTTCACTATATTCTGTGTGGTGTGCTCTAATGTAAGTCTCAATCTTTCTTGAAATCAGAGGGTAGGCAAGTGAGCTCTTTCTTCTCTGAAGAAAGAAGAGACCTGATTTTTTGTGTGTGAAGCTATTCTTATTGCTATGCCCAAAAAAATGGCTCTGCCTTACAGTAAGAGATAACTTGGTGAACTAGATTTATATATTGCTGTTAAAAATCTAACCATATCTGTAGCGTACAAAGATGTAAACGTAAAAAAAGGCAGTTGAAGATAAAGGAGGAGGGAGGTGCAGGTGGCAAAAAAAAATGTTATTCTGGATCTACTAATTTCTCAAAGGTGAATTTAACCTTTTAGGCTTATACAGAAAGGCTGCCCCTTTTAGCTGCAGATTTTTCTATTTAAAACTCTATTGTTGGAATAAAACAGGTTATATATATGTGAATGTTATATAATAGGAACTGAAAAGGAGAGAAAGCTCACCCTTTGAGTTGTAGTCAGGAAGGGTTTGCACAGCCAGAATCTGTAAAACCTATATACAGGTTACAGATCTTATTACAGACTCCACGTGTAATCTGAGTCTGTATATGATGAGCTGGGTGCTTGGTATCACAGTTGTTCCTCCAAGCCCTCATTTTGCCTGCCAGTGCACTCTGCCTGTCAGCTTGCTCCAACATGCTGCCATGGTGAAATGAATGTCAGCTGGCCATCTCAAAGTTCTGTATTGCAGAATTTAATTTATTGAATTAATTTCTCACACAAGGGAAAGAACTACCCATTGGTTTATTGGTTAAATGTCATGACAGAGGAGGCTCTGTTTAAAATGCAGCATTGCTGCACCTTAGACAATAGTGGGAAATGGAGCAATTTTAAATGCTTAGTTGGAACACTAGCACCCAAGACACTTTCTTGGAGAACCCCACAGCATGAGGCTACTGCAGCAGCAGCACCAAAATTGCTAGTGGGCATCCTATGGCTTCTAATCCTGTTCATAATTATAAGTTGAAAATAAAATCCATGCCTGTGCATTATGTTACAGTCCTAAATTTCATTAGAACAGCATATTTGGAAGTTGGTGTGAGATGTTTTGACACCATCTACACTTCATGATTTTGTTGCAAATGTTGTGCTGTAGGAAGTTTCCAGATGATGACAGAAATTAAAATGTATTAGGATATAAGAGTAACAAATTATGACAGATCAAGAAGAGGTCAGAATGAGACACTGACATTTTAAAGCATATGTTCACATATTTTTACTATTTCTTGTGAGTAATAAAACTGAGATACGTATCCCTGCTGGCTACTAATGATCTTGCTGTATTTTTTCATGAGGATAGCATAATGAAGCTATGTGCCCTAACTTCAGTAACTCTTACCTATCATTCTTATTTCCCCATGTATATTTCATTTGTCTGAAACAGTTTTGTACTTTTAGTTCTTTAGTTTTCTTTGCGAATAAAATTAATCACGCATCAGGGCTTTAGTATGCAGTCAAACCTTGAGAGCACATGCTACATCATTTTCCTTCAATTCAATCCTGCTGAGAGCCTTGTTGCAAAATATGTAACCTTGTGTTTCACTGCTGGGTAACCCCAGGGTTCTCAAATGTGAACCTTTTATGACCCTGCTATACTTCTAATCTAGCAGGAATCCTAGCTCACATAAAGTCCATATATTGCAAAAGGCTCACAAATTTTGTTGTAATGGAAGACCTGAGTGTCTTCCAGGATTTAAAAGTAAAGAAAATCTTCTGTTCCAACCTATGAGGAAAGTAACTACAGGTCTTAGTAAATTTTAAAAATAATATATGGAAATAAACAGCAAGGGCAATAAAGTACATAAACAGCAAAAGGAAGACTAGGGAAAATGTAGGCCTGCTGCTGAACTGGGCAGGAAAAAGAGGGACAAGTAACATGGAGCAGGCTGAGCTACAGAACACCTCTTTGCCTTAGTCTTAGCCAGTAAAACTAGGCTTCCCTTGGACCAGGGACCTGGAAAAGCAAGACTTACTCTTTGTGGAAGAAGACCAGGTTTAGGAAGCACTTCCCACTAGACGTACATACATAAGTCCATGGAGCCTGATGGGTTTGGACCCACAAATGATGAGGGAATGGGCTGATACCTTTGCAAGGCCAGCATCAATCACCTTTGAAAAGTTGTGGCAACTGGGAGATGTTCCAGAAGACTGGAAGAGAGCAAATTCCCCTCCTATCTTCAAGAAAAGTAAAAAAGGTTCTTGGGAATATAGGCTCTTCTCAGTGCCTGGGAAGGAACCATTTCCAAGCACAGGGAGAATGCAAAGCTTATTGAGGGTGGTCAGCACGGATTTATGAAAAGAAAGCCATGCATAATCAACCTAAAGCCTCCTACAGTAAGATGATTTGTTTGTTGGATGAGGAGGTGGGGACATTGGATGTTCTTTACTTTGCCTTCAATAAAGCATTTGACATTGTCTCCCATGTCGTCCTCACAGAGTAGCTGAAAAAGTGAATTTGTTAAGTGGATAAAAAGGCTGGTTGAAAACCAGTTGAAGGGCTGGGCCGAGTTGTTGTGATCAGTGGCGAAAAATCCAGTTGAAGGCAAGTGGCTAATGAGACTTGATTGATACCCCAGGCATCAGTGATGAAGCCATTACTGTATAATATTTTTCTTGATTACCTGGATGCTGGAACAAAATACTCTCTGAGCAACTTTGCAGATGATACGTGACTGGGAAGAGGGGTGATACACGACATATCAGAATGCTCTAATGACATCAGGAGGAACATGAGACTGGAGAAAGGGGCTAGAAGAATCCTCATGAGGTTCAACAAAGATGAATGAAAAGTTCTGAACCTGGGGTAAACTATCCCATGCATCAGTACAAGATGGAGGCTGACCAGCTGGAAAGTAGCTTGGCAGAAAAGGCCCTGGTGGAGCTGGTACATACCAATCTGACCACCAATTGGCAATTTGGCAAAATAAGTCAGCAGTATCCTGGGGGGCTTTAGGAAAAGCATTGCCAGAAGGATGTGGGGCACAATCCTCACCCTCTACTCAACCTTAGTGAAGCCACAACTGGAATGCTGTGTCGATTTTTAGTTTCCAGTACAAGAGACAGAGAAATGGAGAGAGTCCATAAAAAGCACCACTAATGTGATTAAGGAACTGGAACATCTCTCCTGTGAGGAGATTCTGAGAGAGCTGGAACTGTTCAGCTTGGAGAAAAGAAAGCTTGCAGGAGGTGGGATAAGAACGTTCTTTTAGAACAGAATTCTCCTTGTCTATCTTTTTCTAGATCACAAATTCACTAATACTCTTTCTCCTCTTATGGGGCAAACTTCCTTTTCTTACATCACAGATTTTTTAATTTAAACCAGATACTTAATATTTTTTGATGATTTTATTAATCTTTCTTAGAATTCTAGAAAACAGATTTTTTTCTGAGTTTCTGGTTTTTACTGTTTTTTTGTAGCCCACTGGGAACCATGTTTTCTTCTGTCTGTGAGGACTGTCATTATCTTGTAAAGCACACTCAGTTTTGCACAGAAATTGGTAGTATTTTGTCCTGTTCCAGGGACAGGACAGCTTATTTGTATAGGACTCCTATTTATAATATATGTTGCTTAGAAATAATTTATCTTTGTAGCTGAGCAAATTGCAGTATAATTTCGCTGCTCTTGCATAGACCCTTCCTTTGTTTATAAAAGTGATTTCTGAGTTACAATCTCTCCAATATAAATAATGCATTCGTTCATAATTTAAATGTGACCTATTTTTGCAAGACTGGTGACTCACTATAAAGATCTTTTTGAGTAGCTTCAAAACTTCAAGCAGATTTTGCTAGCTGATTTATCTCTTCTGATCTGTAACATGTTGTGAAGGTTTAGCTTTTATATGACACTGCTGTGAGGACCAAAACTTCTAGGAGTCCCTTAGTATGAAAGGAAGTGGCTCACCAGAGAATCAGACTAACCTGGGCTCTGCTAGCATATCATGCTGTAAAATCAGGAGCCTAGCATTGTAGTTACAAGATAGGATTTCTTTGGTGGAAAAGATGATTGACATTGTTCATTTCCACTTCTGTAGTCCTGGTGGTATTGATTCTTACAGTTTTTAAAGTATCAAGATTGAAACCTCATTGTCAAAATAAATATCTAAGAGCATAGACTTAAAGGTGTTGCAGGGGCAAAGGAAAAGAGCTGCATGTTTCTTAAACTGTGTTTGTTATCAAGTAACACCAAAAAGGTCATCCTAATCTCTGCTGTCACTAAAGAAGTATTTTTCACAGAGGCCATACTGTACAAAGAGACAAGTGAAAGGAAGCTACATCCATTGCATTCTGTTGATACCACTTAAGAGCTCTAAATGAGACAGTGAATCTATGTATCATTTCTTTCTATGTAACATTTTCTGGTTTGAAGGAAAGAACTTGCATCCAAAACTGACAAGTGTAAAAGAAAAGAGGAAGACTGGGGAAAGATGAGATAAATTTAGGGTAAACCCTGACTTTTTTGGAAGATATCTGAACCCTTTTTTTTTTTTTTTTTGCACAATGTAAATCCAGTAAATCCAGGGCATGTACTTAAGGGCTTTCAAATTACCTGCATACTAGCCCCATAAGCACCCATGAAGAACCAAAAGGCATTCTGTGGGCTACATTGCATTTACGCTATACCAAACATTCACACTTCAAGTTTTAGCTATACATCTGTATGTAAAATGGAAAGACAAAGAATGATGTTTTCACATAATGTCATTATTTCCAATTGCATCTATTTTTTTGCTTACCAGACAGATAGGAACTTGGTATTTGTGCAGTAACTGTGTACAGGTGGAATTTTTTCAAGGCCTAAATAATACAAAATTTATTCTTATGGCATAGTTAAATGTATTCTTCAGCATTTGTCTAGAAAAATATCTCTCTGAAAGAATCGAGTGTCACAGTCACAGTGTAATTCTCTATTGAGAGCATATGCAGTAGTATTCCTCAGTAAAAGAAATACACATCTAGCAATCTAGAATTTTCTCCCTTTTTTTGGATAATTCTCATGCCATTTTTTAAATTCTAATAAAACCTTAATTACTATGCTTTGCACACCATCAAGAGCAGTAGAATTATGTTTTCCAAATTTCTAGACTTAGTGGCAATTTTAATTTGACGCTGTTGCCATTAAACACTGCTACAGAATACTCTATGAGTTGGAGAGAACAATTATTCACTTTTCATATAACTTGAAGAAACACACATATTTAAAGTATTAAGATGGAAATCACTATTCACAACTAAATAGCTAAGACTTTTAATAGTCTTTCAATTTTTAGGGAAAAAGTCATATAGTCTTTTAAGTTATTAGAATAATTTAATTGGGAGTATCACTAATAGTATTTTGAGAATGTGATTGTATTTTTTGGCAAGTTTGATAAGGCATCTGATAGACTGGAAGAAAAAGTCACACAGGCTACCATTTTCACATCTTCACATGATTCACTTTCCACTGCTTTTTTTTTATTTTCAAGTATTAGAGAAATAAATATATCAAGTTATTAAATCTTAGTTTATTGCATTTCTGAGCTGAAGCTTTAAATTTCTTATCCATTAGTGGTGGGCTCCAGTAAACTATGACAAATTCTTCTTAACTGGGTTTACATAGCTTGGTGAAATCCCTGATTTCTAAGGTGAAGAGCCATCCAACAAAAATCAGGGTTTATGGAAGTCTAAGAACTAAGTACAGACTGTTTAGCAGATCTTAATTCATCTGATGCCATTTTAAATATAATTCTTTTCACTGTTTGCTATTACTTTGATTATAGCCTTGATTCCAGTGCTCCATATCTGAACACTGGAGGGAAAAAAATATTATCCCATGAAACAGTGGAACGTACAATTGTTACAAGGAAGAGAATAGCAATTTTTTTTTTCAAAGTTAGAACATTCCCTTTTGATTTGGACTGTTTTCTGAGTTATCTTTTTAGAAAAAGAAAACCAAACATGTATTCCCTATTTGTCTTTATAGCTTTGCTTTACAGAGCAGGATGCAGGTCCTTCTTTATCAAAAAACAGGACTCGCAGACCCCTACCAGGGAACCTATCTCTTCTGACAGTGCTTTACAGGGTGACTGTGTATTCTACATGAGGCTTCCAAAGCTTTATTGACTTATTCCTGTTGGACTAATTCACATAAACTCTAATTTAATTTCTCCAGATCAGATTTGTAAATGCTGATTCATGGTTTTGCTTTTTTTCATGATCCAGAAACACTTTTTCTAACTACAGCAGAGCATTAGTACACAGGCTACAACCTAAGCACTAGCACTTTAAGGCTTGCTTGTTCCTTTACTACAAGAACGTAAGTAAATTATTGATGGGGGTTTATTTTTTTTGTGAGATAGGATTAAAAAGGAAAGAAAACAAAGCAAATTTAAACTTGAAAACATACAAAAAAGACTTTATTAACAAAGTTAAAAGAGGAAACTGATAATAATGAGATAATCAGAACTAAATTCTAGATAACTTTTCCTTTTTCTACTGACAATACAATGATAAAACTCACAACTTTTAGTCAATTTACTACTTTTAAAAACAGTCTTAACTTCAATTCACTTGGGGAGAAGAGTTTCTCTTGTGCTTTCCCACAAGAAAACAGCTTTTCTTGTAGTTTTGTCACAAATGAAAATAACCGCCCGGGGAAAATTATTTTGCAGTGACAAAAAACATTTCTTTTATTATAGACTACATTACTTATTGGGGTATTTTTTTTAAGAATTAGCTACTTTAGTATACAACAGGTTTCTTATTTTTTTCTAGGAACAAAGGTCTCTTTACTATCTTTTTCATTTCTCTCATTTTTCTAAGTTTCTCCTTAAATCATAGTAATATCCCTTTGTTTCAACTATCAACATTTCAATTTACAGCTGTACATAAAATTGCTACCTTTTTCTAATACATTTTATGCTTCACAGAGAAAATAAACAGCCTAATATCTTTACCATAGCTTTACAAAAGAATTTAAATTTAAGTTCAAAATATTCTTTTCAATCCTTCCATTTAAAATCAAACTTCTTTCTTACTGACCTCAAAGTTTAAGTTCTATTATTGATTGAAACAGTTTTTGTAGAGTCTCACAATGTTGAAAGCTTAACTTAACCTGGATTTTGCACTGAGAAAAAGAAATTGCTATGCTTCCCCACTGCCATGTGGTTCTTGCCAGCATCATGTTGACTTCGCCTTGCTGAAACACTGAAACTGGAGAAAAAAAAACTGCAAACGGTGTTTTTGTCTCTTTCTCACCCACAGTAAAGTTTGTTTGGAGTAGCTGAGTAGATAAGAGTTCGTTGTGAGCTATACGAGAGAAAGAGGCGATGGCTGCCAGCACTATCTTGCCTGCACCATCTTCAGCCACGTGACTGCTCCGATTTCTCAGCCACATGGAGGTTTCTTTGTTTCAAAGTTGCTTTTAGTTTCAGAGTCTTTTCTGGCTTCGGGAAGCCCAGTGAGTTCTTTGGTAATCAGTAGTTCTCTCTCCACTCCTCTGGGAAAGAAAATTTCAGCCAGACTAGAGAGATCAGATCAGCCCAGGCCCAGCCACCCCGGGCCAAGCAGGCCCGACTCGGACCCCGCTGGGCCCGGGCCCCACTGCCTCCTTCTGAGGCTGGAAGTGAAATGCCTTCTCCTCTGATTTTTTCTTTGTTTCAAGAATGTACCTTTACAAAAAAATGCAGCAACCTCATTGGTTGAATTAAACAACGCCATCCCACGACAATAATACATATCTGACATGAATATAATCTACATATGACACCCTATAGATGCAAACATTCAATGACATTATAAAATTTTGGGTTCCATAGTGTTTTTTCTGATGTTATTCAGGAGTCTTTTTCTGACCAGAAATATTCATAGCAGTGAGAGGTAGAAAGAAGAGATGTGTATCTGAAGGTAAAGCAGACCTAAACATACCAAACTGGCTGTTATTATAGGTAAAGTGGGGAAAAAAGAGTCGTGTCCTTGTCTGTGGTTGCTGACTAGAGGTTATTGCAACTGGGACTTTTTGTTATGGCTCACCATATTTATTATTTTGGAAGCACAGGTCAGCATAATCATGACTGAACATCTGGGATACCCCTTCTCTCCATCAATCACTCTTACATTATCTGTTAAATACAGGTCTTTCAGAAAAAAGGGAAGAGCTTCAAAGCTCTTGATGTCAGCAATATTCAATAAGAAAAGACTTTACCAGAGGAAAATGTTGCTTAAGCATTTCTTTCCAATCTCTCATATAACAGGGAGATGAAGCAGTCAGAAGTTTTGACGTGGTTTTAACATGCTAAATTTATGGGACTAGCACTAACTAAATAAAGCAAAGTCTTAGAAGGAAAAATGTATTTCATTTTGAAATGTCTGGCATTTTGAAATAGTTAAACAATGAAAAGATGTATCATTCTTGCAGCAGTGGCCATGGTTGTATTCTTCTTTTTTACACATGGCACCACATCTCTTTGGATGTAAGGTAAATAAAAATTTCCATGAATCAGTCAAAATACCTTGAGTTTAAAGAGAACAAGTAGACACAATAAGAGAGACAATTAGATATTTTTCAGTGCCAGTACGCAAGTGAAAGTATCTTGACATGATTAGTTGATTATATTGTTTCATGCTTCCCAAAACAGTAATGTTATTGGTATTTGGGGTTACAGTAGTTCATCTCCGTCCTTGGAGTCTGTATTGTTTCCTCATTTTCTTGTTTTAAGCAGCTCTTCAATTTCAGTTTTTCAAGTAATTTGAAATACTTCCCCCAACAGTGCTCACACATGTGATTAAACTTTTTTTCACTTTTTTTTTCCTTCTCCCTCACTTTTGTCTTCTACATACAGTGCCTCTTGGTATCTGTTTTTCATTTTTCAGTTTAAATTCCTTTCTTAGCATTGATGCAGCCAATCATGCATAACCAGTTTAGATTGCTCCCATATCAGATCTGCTGAATTTCAGGCTAACTTCTTATTCCCAGTTCAGCTGTCAGTGCAGCTATCAAAACTGCAGAGGCTCTGTCAATAGTTTTCTTGCATACTGCCCACTCAATGGCTCCCAACCCATTTTTCCCTCATGAGAATATTTGGGAGTATACTTTCAACTTGAAACAGAGGATTGGAAGATATTATTACTTGGCGTGGTGCATAGTATATATTATATATATACATCCATATAGTGTATTTTACATCACTGTTAAAAATCAAAAATTATTTTAAACCAAAAAAGATACTCTTCATTTTGAACATGTCAAATGATTTATTTCAAGAACTTCAACGTGTGTTCCAACATTTTTCAAGTTGAGATATTAATCAAATGTGGCCCTTTCCTTTGAAGAATCTGTTTCAAGAAGTATAAAAGATTTAATGACAAAATATCTGGAAAGCAAAAGAAAAATATTATGTGGGGATTTTTTCCCTAATTTTCTATTTAAAGAAAAACCTCTAAAACTATCTACCAGCCTGTTTTTACTCTCCTGGAATAATAAGTGCATGAACTACTTCAGAACCAATGCTGGCAGTATGCTACCATTTATTTCTGTTCTGGCTTATGCTTTTTTTGCTGAATTTCTGGAGTAAAATTTGTAACAGAAGTATAAACCCTTGAGAAATCAAATCTTATAATAAACCAAAATACTGACAGACCCTGAATTATGCTTCCCAAATTGCAGTGCTTAAAATGCAGAAAAACAGAACCAGGGCCCTCTAAAGTATTCCAAATTATACTCTATCAATTGTTCTATAGGGCAATCACAAGCTTATTTTGGTAGAATAATAGAATCCTATCAATGAGCTATTTGTAACTAAAATTAGGCACACCAGGGTCATGTCATTACATTTTCTACAGTCAAGTACACGTTATTAGAACTGTTGTATCCTCAATTACATTTTCCTTAAAAACAATTTTGCTCTAAACATGAATTGTTTGCTTGAGAGGACTTCCATTTTCAGAAGATTGAAACTGTCATCATTCTTGGAAAAAGCATGTGTATATTTTTATGCATATTGAATGTAGGTGTGAGAACAGAAATGCACCTGTGTGCATGCTCTCACATCTACTTATTACTTCAACAGGAAGCCTCCTGGCTCCAAAGCAGTGCATTGTACAAGTTCAAGGTAATAAATGAATTGTTTATTACTTACAGTACATATCTGTTTTCAGCAAATTGGAAATGAATTGAATAATAGGTTGTGAGTAGAGCACTCTATTAATATATTTATCACAGAGCTGTGACCGCAATTCATTGGCTCATCCTTGCTTTTCATGTCTTTACAACACTCATTATAGTGCAACTTATAAAATGTTTTAGGACTTCTATAAAAGAATAAAATACTGATGTGCACTAAGAACAGAGATAAAAACAGGGGAATAAGTCAGTTTAACCTATTGGATTCATGGTTTATACACGATACCTTAGCTGACCATGCTGCAGTTTCTGGTAGATGGCAGAATTGTCAGAGTACTGGAAAAAAGCAGATTGCATAGATTTTAGCGTATGGTCTATGTTAATTTGGAGGAGAATAGAGCGGTGTAAAAAGATAACTCATTTCTGTGTTATTATTTATTGCTATTTATCATGATGACTGCAATGATAGGGAGGAGGAAATTCCAGCTTGATAACGTTCTATGCAAATATAAATTAAACTCTTTTTTCTGATCAAAAAATCCTGCAAAGTAAAAAGATGAGAAATAGGAATAGAGAAGGGGGAAAGAGTTACGAGTAAATATGCACATTGCATTGCCTCTAACCAATGATGAAATATAATTAAGCTTTGTGACTCTTATGGGTCAGCTCAGAGAGTGTTCCATGTGAAGTAAATAATGTGTGAATGCTGTCTACATCTAATTCATTCATGACTGATCTAAGTCAAATTGAAATTAATGACTCAGAAAATCTAGTCTATGTGTCCTTTCCAATACTGAGCAAAGTAGGAGTTAGCAAGGATGTACTACAAGAAAAAAGCATGCTGACCTCAGCTCTTCCTCCATAGTGGGACAACTAAAGTTGGTTTATTTTTACTCTACCAAGAAATAAGAAAGATCTGAGTTTCTCTCAGAGGCAGAAGAAAATAGTGTCCTTGACTTATGTGTTCTACTAGGGATTTAGTAATGAAACTGGCATTTATACCAGTTGTCATTAATAAATGCCTCAGAAAAATGTTACATTTGGTTCCATCTCACATTTGCTTTATTGCATGGATTGAGTCTTGTTTTACTGCCAAGACTATGTTTTTGCTTGGAAGGAGAAAACCTTAGCTGCTCAGTCAGAAAGTGTTTTTTACAATTCTTACAAAACAGACCCCTCTGGAATTAACTGTTTATAATCTGATTGATAATGTAAGGTCCACAGTTTCTGTCAAGACATTTGGACTTGTCTTAACTTTGCCACCAAATTTGTATTTGTAAGATAAATGGTTCCTGAGGGAAGCTTCCAGGTTGCCTCTATCACAGTGAAGAAGGTGGCCAGATTCCTAATAATGATAGCAAATGAGTAAAATAATAATGATTATAATAATTTTTAAAAGGTAGTTTACATGAATCAAATCAAAATCAAAAGTTAATTATACTAGGTGTACCAACTCAGACATTCCACCACTTCTCCTTCACTCTCAGATCCAGTTTTAAAGGTGCAAAACTTATTTCTGAGCTAAACAGATGAATGGAGATACAATTCAGCATCTATCCAGGACATTAGGCAAATAAAAAGATCATGTGCTTTAGTGATTTTTTTTTTAGGACTACCACTATTGTTTAGTATTTTTAAACAAAGTCACTAAGGCAATATGCACTTCGCAAGATCAGCATCACTTTGATAGTATCAAATCATGTTTTACCTCATTTCCTTTAAACCACAATGCCATAGCAATTGTGACACTGACTTTCAACATGATAAACTCAAAACCTACCAGTTACAAATACAACTCCATCTCATCATGTCATAGCCAGATTAGTAAATTAGGATGCTGAGCCAAGACTATACTTATATCAGCGGTAGCTGATGGCATCTGATAGCTTCATGACCATCAATGTGATATGTATGCTCTACATTTGCCAGGCAAGAGATATTTAATGGGTTGTGCTTTTTGCATATGATGCAACAAAACTTTTGTCACCTATTTGAAGATCAAGATGAGATCATTGTCCCTGATTAAGAGGCAGGCAATTGAAACAAGTAATGCAAGTATAGGATCCTCTATATTGTGCACCAAAGAGTGGAGGTGTCATAGCCAAAGTCTATGACATCCCACATCCAGGTTTGATTGACACAGCAAGAGGCTTTTAATACAAAATCACCTTTATTATAATATATATTAAAAAATCACTATTCTTATACTCATCTTTATTACTGAGCAATTTTTTAAATATAATTTATATAATTATGGGAAGAAATACAAAGATTTCTAATTACCAGTTTCTTTATTCCCCAAAATATAAGTTTAGGAATAATCTCATTTTAAACATAGCTCTATAAATTCTGTATTTTCATGGTAATTCAATGCATGATCAGTTATGTTTATTAGCAGGGAATATTGTGGTCACTATTCTATGTTATATAGGCTGTTCACTGGTCCACATGCTCTGATAATTATGATCTTG
>VZTB01011898.1:6825-37267 GCA_013397245.1 Thryothorus ludovicianus | reverse complement strand
AATTAGAGCAATTTGCTTCAAATGTCTTACTTGGATTATAAAGATATAAAGATTAAAGATTATAAAATAAGATTATAAAGATATAAAGATTATAAAATCTCAGGATCTGTATTTAGTTAAAGCTGAAAAAAGAAGAAATAATAAAGAATTAACGAGACACCAAAGAATCTATTTTATGGTTTGTTCTCAAGCCCAGCCAGTATGTTCTACTTTAACTATTTGGAGTATCAAAAGAGAGGGGATTAGATGAATATGAAGCTAATCCAGTCAGATTTTGAACAGGGCAATACTATGAAAGGTTTCAAAATTTCTTCTGAAACTTAGTAATTAAAATCCATGAGACTCTTCCAAACAGTCTCAGTGCTTTACTCATATTCTCATATCCCCAAGAGGTCTGAGCTGTGCCAACATGGCACAGTTAGGTTAGTGAATAACTGCCACTCTGGCATGTTTGTTCAAGTAATAAACTCAAACACACCAGTCAAAAAATAATTGTCATACAGAGTAGCATTCATCTGTTCTAGAAAGCCTTAATCTGGTTAATGGCTAGGCAAGAATCTTCACAAGGCAGTGTAAAAGGTTAAAAAACAAACTCCTAGGAAATAAATAATATTTCATCTGGCCTTTTATAAAAGTTTATTCTTCCTTTTGTTTCAACTCATTTAACTGGCTTAAGACAGATGTAAATGTTCTTATTTACACCAGCTGAAGACCTAAGCCTGAGTTTTCCGACTACAACATTGTGCAACAGATGTTGTTTTTATCTGTCCTGATCAGTTCATTTTATGAATTTCCAGGTTTATCATGTACCTCTTTAAGATTATCACAGCAAACTCTAATTTGCAGCTTTTGGACTAGAGGCAGCCTATGGGCCATTTACATCCACTTTATCCTGATGTTCCCACTACTTGCCTTACCACCCTATCTAGAAGGTAGACAACACCTGAGTAAGTGCTGCCAAATACACCATTTCCTCCTGCTTCAATGCCACACAGAGCTGGTCTACTGTTGTTATGAAACAATTGGTAGGAAATGTCAGAAGGGATTCCAGGGCTGTGAATTTCCCCCATGTGAACTGCTGCTGTAGATTCATCCTCCCCTACTTCGCTTCTGCCGAAGTGGACAAAAGCAGTTTTTCAGCCATCAGACGCCATGGAGCCTAGGTTATGCATAATATATAGGTACAGGATATTGTCTACAACAAATGCAGAAAAATGGCTTCTCCAGCTCCTGCAATTACTAAAGCTGAACCATCATGATTTAATTCTAAGGAGCTAATTTGTGAAGTTCTCTGAAAACTAAGAACAGTAGAAAAGAAAAATCAGTCTCTACATTGTTGTACATAAAAATCGCATAAATCCAAGAGGATCATTTAACCTAAATGACTTAACTGTGGTACTTTATCCATTAAGTTCTCCATTAATCATTCTAATGCAAACACTAGCATGGAACCTTACAGATCTGAAGATAACACCAAGAAAACTGTTTGACAACCTTTACTGGGAGTACGGCATAAAGGAACTTTTCTTAATCAAATGTCACTGCATATTTTAAAATTGATTTTTCCTTTGTAAATCACAGTCTTTAAAAAAGTGCCAAGCATTTTTTTTTGTTTTTTTAATCTCAGGACAGAACAAGTTTGATAATGTCCACCAAAGAAACATGAAGGGCTTGTATTGCTGTAAGTGACAAAGAAAGGATAAGTACTCCTTGGTTCAGGTTTATTTGGTTCTACCATTGTTGATTACATGCATGTGTACACAATTAGCTTCAAAGTCAGCAGCAAATTAAACTAATTTGGAAATTATTGTGAATCTAAGTTAATTTTACAGTCCCTTCCATCTGCCCTTTGGGTTGCCTTGTGTAGGAGTTCCAAATTGCTGAAAATCTCAAGGTCACTTTAAGCACTTGTTACCTTGTAAGAAATTAGAAACAATCTAACAGGCAGATCAGCTGGTTTTGCTTTCATTTGTGATACTCTGAAAGACATGGACTCTCTATAGAATGGTTAGTTTTAACCTAATGTTGGTACAGTAGTACTCTGCAATAGCACTGTGTCCTTAATTGGGTTATCTTATTCTCAATATGCTTTTACCATGATGAGTGCCTCCTATTGCATTAAAGAGCAACGTCACTGAAAACAGATACATAAGTTTAGACTGTTTTTGTGATTTGGTTACCAGTTTACAGAAAGTGTTTTAAATAAACAAACAGATCTTCCATGATTCAAGTTACCAGCCAAAAGCATTTATTGCTTCTACAAATTATTTTCCTTGTGTGTTATTTTATAGATGTAATTTTTCATGGTCTTCTTGAGCAATCAGGTAATCCTGAAGAGTAAAAAACTTCTAAATATTTATAATGTTTTAATAACCTTTTTGTGGGTGTGATTAAAGGTAGATGGTGACAGAACAATATACTCAAAAGGCCAGCAGCATGCATTTTGAAGGATCTTTGCAAAAAATGGGGGTAAAAAATATGGATTTGAAGGATATGTTTGGAGGTGTTAAAAAGGGCAACTAGTGGGCAAATACTGAAAAACCACTCAACACAAACTGATTGTAGTTAGTTCTGAGGCAGAGAAATGGACAAAAAAGGAGAACAGAAGCAATCTGGGAGAGAAATGAGAGGTGAGGTGTAAGCACGAGGAAGATTAGATAGGGATTTGATGATGAGAAGGAAAAGACTGAATTTCATGTTAAGCATAATTCAGCCTGGGTTATTTTCCTTTGCAAAAAGCCTTCATCATTTTGTTCTGCTTAACAGAAATTCTCGTGCTATCATTATCAATGTAACATTTGAGTTCTTTTTACTACAGTTGCAAGCAGTACATGTCAAATATTTTGGGGGGTCTGTGTGTGCTCCTTTTGACTTCTCAGCTGGAGGAGTAGTCGCACAGGTCAATGTTTTGTTTTGGTGATTTCTTAGTTTGATTGTTTCAAATGTATCTATAAAGAGCATTGGTTTGTGTTCTATCTAAACACAAGCTGTATTTTGCACTTATGCTAGTGATAGAAAGTGTGAAAGGAAAAGGGAAATTAAGGGAGGGTCTGTGTTTTACAAGAGAGTGTTGAGAGATTTCTGATGGTGCTTCAGTACTGAGGAACTTTAACAGTCTGCATGTGGCCATATGAACATTTGCCTTTCTGCACAAAAGTACTTTTTATCTTCTTGTTCAAATGATCTCTAAACATAAAAATTGGAGTCAAGTACTATACATTTTGATTCCAATATGTCTAGGCTAGAGAGTTAATGTTTTAAATAATCCTGCCCTGAGGGATATGGTCCTCTAAAAACTGAGGAAGCGACCTGTTGACATACCGAGGATAAATAGCACATTTACAACATTAAGAACACATAATAGCATAATGAGAAAAAAGATACTGACAGAAATGCTTTCTCATGGAATATGAAAATATCTAGATTAGAAAGATGTCTGGAGAGATCTCTGAGCTCATTGTCCTGCCTTCAGGCAGACCCAAACATACTTAAGTCATTCCTGATGTATGTTGACTTGCTTCTGAAATACTTTTTACCACTAATGAATCTCATTGCATCTTTGCCCTTCCCCTGTGGACATTTCTGAGTTTGTAACCTTCCTGTTTCAAATAACTTTTTGTGCAATTGAAAATCAGCCATTGCTCATTTCGGTTGAATAGGCTATGCAAATTTCTCCATGAGTTTGATATCATTCTCCTGCTTATACTAACGTTATGAAATACCTTTTCTTTGTCTTCTCTTTTTTTTTTCTTTCTTGCTGTCAATTCTATGTTGGGGTCACTGTACCACATGTGGAACAAATCAAACATAAAACCACAAAACCCCTCCAAATAAACAAAAACAAAACAGAAAACCAAAAACAAACAAATCCAACAAACCACACCAAACAAAACCAACAAAATGGCAACAAAAAAACCCAAACAAATTTTAAAACAGCTCATGATTTTGTATTATGAAGTGACAGAGTTAACCTGATGTAATTTAACAAATAGAGAAATCCAGATCACCAGACACCTATTAATCTGCCTTTGGTACTTTTGTTATGCTTTTGAGGAAAATAAGGAGTTATCTTGAAGTAAATGCAAGGTAGAGTAGAATGCAGCAGATGTTTATTGACAGTGGATTGTTTAGGATTAACCTGATCTCCTTCTCTGACAAAGCACAATACTTTTTGTCTCAGACAGGAGAAAAGTAATAGATATATTTCGCCAGATGTCACTAAAATATTTGATATATTGTAATGATGGAAATTATTAGCTAAACCAGGAAAGGTGGGAATTGAGAGAGGAATTGCAGAGTAAGTTGTAAACTGCCAAATGGAATTGCGTCTCGATTTATGCTGATAGGTTAATGGCTTCTGGGCGATAAGAGTTCCTCATAGATCAGTGCCAGAGAAAATCCTATTTAATGCTTCAACCTTGGCTCAAAATTAAGAATATCTTCATGAAACATGCTGATCATCCAGCTCCAGCATAGAAAAATAACCTGAATGATTCAAATGACACAATGGAAGTTACAGTACAGAGTAATGCTGTTGAAAACTGTAGCAAGATATTCTGCATGCAATGGAAGTCATTGGTTAGAAGTGACAAAAAAAAGAATGGGAATTTAGTGAAAGTCTTTAATACATCGAGTAACCTCAGGATGACATTGAGCCACTATTCCTTGGTAGTCAACAAAATCCTATATATTAAGCAAAATAATTTCAGTGAAGGAATCCAAAAATTTTGATCAAGTCCAAAATCACAAAACACTGATAAGACCTCCTCCATAACACTCAGCAGAATGCAAGTGCAAACAGGAGCAGAGTTACAAGGAAGAACTGTGGTAAATATCTTTTTCAACAAGAGACTTCATCTCACAAGACTACAGATTAAAAGAAGTTCTGATTGTTCTCTGCAAAGTACTGAGATGTAATCCAGAATGAAAACAAACACTGTTAGATAAATAAATCAAAGTTTCCAAATTAAATCAAACATCTGTAGACTCTTTCTGTGGATACATTTTTTGGAGGAAATTAAGAGAAAGTGTATCATGCTTGAAGGGATGAATTTCTAGACTTGCCTTTCAGAAGGAGCCATAGAGCAAGAAAGTTCTCAAAATGTACTCTGCAACATTTTGCAAGTTCTTGAAATATAGGTATCCATAATGGGAGGAGACACAACTTGGTCATGAGGAACTTACAGTTCTGTTTAGGGATGGTTTCTGTTTAGCCTGGTTTAGAAGGTTTGAAGGTTTAGAATGTTTTGAAGGTTTATTTCATTTTATTTTGCTTTTTATGTAATGAAGCCTTATTCCTAAAGGAGAAGAAAGAACAGAATTGCTTAGAAACATAGTCTTTTAATACAGATAATCTGCAAATCATGCATGCATTGAATTTTTTTGAGGTTTTGGGTGTATAAATTTTGAGTGTCTACTAAATGATGAGTATATGGTAGATAAATGAAATGATTGTATCTACTCAAAATACAAATTTCTTAGCAAGATATTTGTAAATTGAAAATTGTAGATTATTCTCATTTTATAGAAAGAAATGTGTTTGAAAAGTAATGGAGTTTACAGTAATAAATGCTATTTTTTATGATATTGTTTACAGAATTTTGTAATTTCTACATTCTGGATATCTAGCATTTCCTATAGACTCTATTATAGTAGGTAAGGTTTGTCCAAAATGTGGACATATGAGCATCAGATTATGTTACAGAAGTTTGCTAATGGATTTAATAGAAAATAAATCTTTCTGATTTGTCTATCTGATTTTTTTTTCTATCTGATAATTTATCTGTCTGATAAACTAACAGAAAAGAAGATGAAGGGAGAATGTCAGGAAATGATCCTATAGTCTGATTTAAACTTCAGTGTGCACTAACATTAAAATATTATTCACTCCATTTTTTCTAAATGCATCATCTTTAGAACAGCAGAAATCAGATGAATAAAAAAGAAATTTTGCAAATACAGATCCCACCATCTACTGGAAGCCATTACGTTAATCCAACTATCATATTGGAAGCATAAAATTAACATCAAGGAGTTTATTGAATATCTCTGTTTTTATGGCATAATATGCTCCATTAAATGATACAGATAAATATCTAGTTTTCATCTTTCTGGACGTTAAGTCATTTACCTCAGTGATATAGTCAGTAATGGAGTCTCTTTACTAGTTATGGTGCAATAAAAGTAAGTTATTCTGCACTGAAATGTGAAGCCAGTTGCGAGCATTTTGTGTGAGAGTTGATATAAATAGCTGGTAAAATTCACATAGAAAAATGTTTGGTTTGGTCACTGGAAAATTACTTTTCAAGTAATGTATGTTCAAATGAAAATGAAGAAGAAAATACATAAAAAGAACCTATTTTGAAAAGCTGGAAAAAATAAAAAACTGTATATAGATTTAGGTACATTTGTAGTTATTTACAGCCTTGAATAAAAGTTACTTTTTTGAGATTATTTTTAATATGTCATTGGTCTTTGCTTTCCCTACTCTTGTACCCAGGAGCTGTGGATTCGTGTAAATTGTTAATTGTTTTTATGTTTAGAAATGTGCTATTATATGCTCTTATTTTTCTTCTGCAGTGTTGAGAACACAAATGAATAGCAGTAATCAGCTCCATCTATTCATTTAGTCTGCCACACTTAGAAAACTAAATGAATTCATTTAAACCACGTTGAAGACATAATTTATTGAACAGTGATAATTGCCTCAGGTAGTTTTACTGTATTTTACCATGAAAAGAAAATTTTTAAATACTTCGTTTCTTGCTTTAGAAGAGCATTTCTTTAAGAACTATTTATAGCCATGCCAGCATTTTCTGATCTTTCTGGAAAGAAGTGAGTAGACTTTAGTTCTAAAGGCTGATATAGTATGTAATACATCTATATTCTACATATTTTGAGGTATATGTGCTGGCATGCACAAAACAAAAAATAATTTCTAAATGAAATATTAAATTATCCAATGCATATTGCTACAAAAATTATTCTTGGTTGTTGAGCCCTGCATGCTGATGCTGTTAACTGAAAATTGAAGAAATAAGAGATTTTAAGCTGATGCAAGAATGACCCAGATCCTTCCAGTTTCAATAAGTTTCTACATAGGAAAGCAAAGCTTTCCTTGGTTGTTGTTTACAAGAGTATCATTGTCACAGGAATATGATGAACTTCAGATTTATCTTAGAGATTAGAATACTTATTTTAAAATACTTATTTTTTAGAATACTTATTTTTTAGAACACTTATTTTTAGAATACTTATTTTTTAATGCATTGCTGAAAATATTCTCTTTGTCTAATAGGTGTTCTCCTAGTTTTAGTTTTTAATTTTTTAATTAAAGAAATACAGATTTGGCAAAAAAAACATGAAATGAAAACTCTTTTGTTTTTTGATCAAAAAGGCAGAGCCTTTATTGAGTCTGATTGTAATTAATTTAGTAAGAAAAAAAATTCTTTGAAATGGTATTTCAAAGCCCTTTCAAGGAAAAGAAGGGCAATAGTTTCAGAGGTGAAAGTAAATGGTAATTCCCATTTTTTACTATATTTAATAGAAAAGAACCTGGCCCAACTCAAATATTTGAAATCACATTTAGATAATATTTCAAACAGTAAATAGATGTTCTGCTATAACTTTGGGGTTTTGCTGTTCTACTTTTTCTTTGCATTCCTTCCACTCTCCAGCAACAGTGTAGCTGGAGAAGAAAAGCAGGTGTGTGGGAGAAAGGTGAACAACTCTTGCCACAAACTCCTTTTAAGAGAAAAACTTACACAAGTATTACAACAAAGCCTACAGTTAGTTTTAATAATGCAGCTTTACTAAATTTCTTCCATCCTAGCCAACAGGCAACCTGTTTCCCTTTTATCCTATTGCTGGCAACAGAAAGATGAAGAGCAAGCCAGTTGCATTTTGTTTTTAAGATCCAGTCAGCTGTGGGACTGGACTCCTCCAGGTGTGACACCACCTGCACAGCAGGAGGGAGTGTGACTTGTGAAGTTCTTTTTGTTCAGAAAGCTGAGTACCAGTCATGTTACTTGGAACCCTGACTGATGATGATGAATATATTTCACCTTTAATGTGCTATTTTACTGTTTGTAAAAGGGCTTCAGCAAAGCCTTGATGAATCTTCATGCAATTGTGTGTTCAGATATAAATTCTGTTAAAGCGCCTAAAATAACAAGTATTAATTACTAGACAAGGACATGATACACTGCTTGTGCAGCTCAAACTTTTGCTTTGTGTAAATCTTGATGCTCATTTTGGTTTCTTTGTCTTTGCATATTGTCCTGACAGATGTGTGCCCAATCACTGTGAACACGATGGAAAATGCACCCAGACGTGGGACAGCTTCAAGTGCACTTGCGATGGAACTAATTACAGTGGTGCCACTTGTCATAACTGTAAGCTACCCTGCAGTTTCAAGATTTCAGTGGAGTAGTGAAGTCTCTCATGTCTTTTTCGTTGAGATAAAAAAATCGTTCTTCCTTTCTGGTTGTTAAAGATCCTCAAGCCTCTTTTGAAAGGTGTTGGCTTAATCACCATTACCTGCATGATAATGTATTTATACAGCACTGTACTGCATCATGAACACCAAAGCAGTTCAACAGCAGCTGGGTGTACTGAGCAAACACATTCTCAGCAATTGCACACAAGAGGCAGTTTCAAATGGAAACAGTGAATCTGTCCTAAACTGCTGGGGAGAGTTGCTGACTGCTGCTTGAGTTGCTGATTCAGGTTTCTAATTCCAAAGGATGTTTATACACTGGTTGTCAAACAGCTAAAATCTAATTATTTGCTCTGTGATTATGAGTTTCTGAAATTAGAATATTTACTATGATCTCCACATGCCCTACACTATTAAAACACAGGAAGAAGGTAGGTACTGGTGCCCTTTTATAGGTCCTGAACAATGCATGCTGAGTCAGTGGAATGCATCTTCTGTTCCTCCCCTCATCTCCTAAAAAAGTGAGATTTTCATCTGCAAAAATACCTAGGACACAGAGAAAATATATCTAGTCCTTATTTTTGTTCACTTCTTCCTTTTGCCAACCATCTCCTAATACTGAGAAGAGAGTAAAACTGCTTTTGAACAGCCAATCAGTTGAAATTGAAGCCAGGACTTATAGAAATACATTGAGTGGAAAAGTTCTCTGTGATCTGACTTTTGAAACTGTAAAATTATAAGAGTTAAATAGCAAATTAATTTTGATTCAACAGAAGTATTTAAGGTAACAATGTCTGTAAGGAGAGATTGTAAGACAGCCCTTTTTCCACCAAGAGGGAATGTGTGCAATGATGGCAAGACTGTGTCTAATTTTAGGAAAGACAACACAGAATTTGTGTGTATCTGAGCTCCTTTGTGGTGTGTAGTCCAGCTTTTAAGACATGGCCAAATGTAGTTAAGCTTTCTTCTTGAGTTCCAAAGAGAAATAGCAAGGACAAACAGATGACACATTTCTGAAACCACATTTGTTACAAAGTGAAGAAATAATAATCCAACGAGATGTGACATTTTTCTTAATAAGATTTTCACCTTCCTTTTATGGATAAAACAGTGCAATAAGGCAAGTAAAATGCACTGCTGAACTGCAGTACCAAAAGAGGGATTTGAAGTATATTGTCCTGTCTTTATGGAATGGATAAAGTATATGGTGTTACATACACTCTTCAAGTCATTTGGAGACACATTGTCAAAGAACTTCTACTTTTCTACTTCAGGCAAAGTTTCTAACTTAGATGTGTAAGCTTTCGTTTTCTTACTTTTTTCGTTTAAAGAACATAATTTTCATTTTTACCGTGTGCTGCTATACTTTAGAAGTCTTCTTTCTTACAAAACAAGGTTGATATATATCCTGTCAGAATGAGTGAAATCCTATGCCTTTCTAAAGTATCGAAGTTAATGGCATAAAAGTGAGAAAAAAAAAAAATAATCCAGATACAAAAAAATAATCAAGATACAAACTGAGGCAACCTTAACTGTATTTGAGACCATTTTCTGATAGCTTGCCCGGCTAATCCTGGCCCCGAGATACAATCCTCGGTACAGCTCCTTTGCTTGGCAGATTCAGCCGACGCAGTGGGTCCCAGCATGGCGCTCTGTGGCAGGTGTATCGTGATAATGGAGATGAAGAAAGGAGTGACTCTGGCTGAGGTGGCAGAGTTGATTTTATTGAAGGCACCCCAAGGTACCTTCTCATCTCAAAACTTCTACCCAGACAGAGCAGAGAACAATTCAGTGCAACACCTTTTAAAGGGAGGTGGGGATAGGGGATGGATTCAGGGGTCAACCAACCAGGACACCTCAGGAGGTGACCTGACTGCTGAATGATAGTTTTCGCAACCAATCTCCCCAGGATGGAGGAGGATTCCCCATGTCAGGACCTAACACCTTGGGCCCCTCAGAGAGCATTCTCGGACCTGGGAAGAGCTCCAAAGTGGCAGTCCTGCCCTTGGAGGAGGGGAGAATGGGGTACAACCAAATACAAAGCTTGTGGGGTACATGGAACAGACTATTAATACAAAGTTGATTACAAAGCACACCACTACACTTAACTCTTCCTTTATTGAGCAGGCAGTAGCTGTCAGCATGTTCCAGATAGAGCTGCAAATAATGAGGGGATTTGTTGAAGCTCATCAGAGGCTGTAGTCACACTGTCCTGAGGTCTGGAACCTCAGTTCTGCTGCGCTCATGCTGACCCTACTGTCCTTTCCTAATTGTGCAGTGCATGTGTATGCAAATTCAGACACATTTAGTGTGATGCCTTTTGCTTTTGAATTCTAAAGTTTGTGGCAGTAGCAGGATAAAAGATATGCTGGAGAAGGAGGGAAGTTGGAACGATAAGAGTTGTGTGGTATAAAAACAGCTGTAAGCAATTTTAAACAGCATTTTGCATATTGCATGTAAAATACAGCAATGTCATGATTCTGTGGAGCTGGAAAGTGTTTAAGTGCAGATAGCGTTTGTTCAGTACCATTTTACTTAAAGATAATACTATTTTACAAAGCAAGTTGTATTTTATGCCACAGTAAAATATGTTTTTCTTTTCTTAATGTATGTTTTTGTGAGGACTATAACAGCATTTCCTAAAGTGGTTGTTGTCAAGACTATGTTAGTGGAGACTTTAACTCTGTAGTTGATGATTTTGATGAGTTTGAGTTACGCTGAACTAAAAGGAAATAATTCTGTGTTACTGAAGGGTTTTTTCAGTGAATTGACTTTGCTTTGGTCAGGTAATTCAACACTTCCCTGAGCTTTTGACCTGAAAAAAGGCAAAGATTTGCAGCCTTGACTGGATTTCAGATTGAAGTTTTGGGTTCCTTTGAAGCTGAAACTCAAAGACAAACTCAAGAGATGAACTCCTTGAAACGGAACAGAGAAAAAGATTTGCATTAAAACCTTATGAATCAAAATGATTTTGTTTCACACAGGTCTGGCCAAAATATATCATATGATAGTGAAAACAACAGTCTAGAGATATGGAGAAATATTTATTCTAGGTCTGAGACATAGTGGGGACTATAAACCAAAAATTATTAGCTAGAGAAAAACGAATAAATCTGAAATAAAAACTGTAATTCTTATTATTTCTCCAACTGTGTAAATCAATTATACTTGTTTGGTATTTTAAGATTATGAAATAATTTCATTCATAATAATGTCATTTATGTCATTTTTGGAATATGACACTCTTCCAGGAAGGTTCTTCACCTTTCAGAGATACACTAGAATCTCCAAGCTCTGTGTCCACTATCTTCTTATTTCTCAGTGGCTTAAGCTGACATTCAGAGGAAATTTTTATTTGTTTAATCTAGCTACAGCTAGGTCCCTCGAGCCCAATGGCAAATTAACCAAAAGTACCGGAAAGTTGTAGTTTTCACTGCATGTTAAATACCCTAGGAATCTACCAGATTTCTTTCAACTAGGGGATATTCATGCCCAACGAAATGCTGTGGCCTGACAAATATCAGACTAGAGCATTGATTTTACCATTAGGCAAGACTGAAAGATCAATGAATGTATTTACTCAAAAATAATGATTTGCAGTGATGCAACATTTACAAAATTATTTAAAAATTAATTGAGGTATAATTACCGGCAACTATCATCCTTACTAGCTTTATTGTATTTTCTATATTTTAAGCCCTGAGTAATTAAGTTTTGCAGCCTACCAAAGGCTGGCCAGCTCATGCAGAGTTCTTAGAGCAATATTTTTCTAGAGTTTATTAGTAAATGACTCCTGAAACCTTTGAGACCAGGAACTCATTTTCCCGACTACTTCTCATCTCAATCACTTTGTACCAGTTTATTAATCTAGTTTTATGTTCTAATATTCTTCCTGCCATTTACAGCTTCTTTAAAACAGGGTGGTATAATTTTAAAAATTGTGTATTGGTATAGCTAATGATCATTCAAGATAATTTCTGAGGTTTTTTATAATATAGGTCAAAGCACACTTTTTGTAGAATCTGCGTTTAAGATAAACACAAGAAAGGACTTACAGAGTTTACCATCATGGTGATGTATCTACCTTCCACTTCCTGCATAAACTTCATTAGATTTAGTAAAAAGCCAGAAGCACCTTATTTGATGATATTTGCCTTCTTTTAATGATTTTCAGAAAAAAAATATTCAATTTGCACATAAAAGATTAGTCTTAATGGTCATAGAATCATAGAATGGTTTGAGTTGGAAGAGACAGTAAAGATCATCTAGTTCCAACCCCATGTCATGGACAAGGCCATCTTTCACTATACCAAGTTGCTCAGAACCCCTTCCAGTCTGGTCTTGAACACCTCCAGGGATGAGACAACCGCAACGTTTCTGGGCAATTGGTTTCCATGTCTCATAGCCTTCACAGTAAAGAATTTCATCCTAATATCCAATCTAAACCTGCCCTCTTTCAGTTTAAAACCATTCTCTCTTTTCTTAATACTACATGCTCTTGTAAAAAGTCCCTCTCCAGCTCTCTTGTAGGCTCCTTTGGGGACTGGAAGTTGCTAGAAGATCTCTCCAGTGCATTCTCTTATGAAAGACAAGTTCTTCTTTTTGTTCAAGTTACTTTTCTTTTATTTCACCTTCAAACACTGTCCTTGCTTTTACAGCTGTACAGATTCTTTCAAGAATATCAGACAAAAAAATGTTTCCCTAAAAACCTTCAGTTAGTCTAGAGGAAAGAGTAGCATCCAGACCACATCTGTTGACTGTTAGTTCTGTAAGACAGTAGGAGAAATACAACCTTATGTAGTCCTGTCCCTAGAAGAGGCACTAATTGCATCAGAATGTACAGAGAATGCAACTCTGCTGAGAAAGAATACATGGGATTTTTACATTTTTAGATTGGTGGTTTGCTGTAAGATTTTTCAAAAAGAATATTGGAAATGATGCAGTGATTCTTAGTTTCCATATAAAGGAACTTAACCTCTGAATTCTCTGTCTTCTCACAGCTTGTTGGGAGTAAATGTTTCCTTTTATTTTAAAACTTGATTAAAATTAATGATGAATAAAACTTCTCTTGAAATGGTAAGTACATTAAATGTTGCTGAAGTCTAATGGGCATTGATATTTTTCCAAGGAATATTGACTATCTCCCAAAAACAAAATATTGCTTTAATGATGAGTTCAATATTTTCTAGAAAGACATTTTGAGTAAGAAACATTGTAGAAGATGTGATAATTCTCATTGCTGCCTATTGCCAAAATTAATAGTCAGCACCATAAATTTAATCTGCATCGCCTCTGATCCTCAGCAAGACTTACATCAGTTAGTTTATAATATCTGATTTTCCTGTATTTCTATAAACAAGAAAGCAACCAGAACACTATTTATATATTTAGAGTCTAGATAGGAAAGAAGGTCATGGCAGTGGTATTCATTCTCCTGTCAGCAATTTGGGAAATAGTGAAAAAATTAATACAAAATTTGGCAAAACTATACAGTGAAATTTACTTCAGGGAAAGGAAAAAAATTAACTCCATCATTTTTCCAGTCATCTCAAACAAGAAGAGCATGGGTTTCCATTTCACTGGAGGCTGGAGGAATTATGAAAATAACATAGTCATCTTTGTGATAGCAAATTGATTTATTAGAAAAAACAAATGCCTTGCAGTTTCACAAACATGTTAAAGCATTATTTTATCAGGAAAAATACAATAAATACCTCTCTGGTCTTGTGAAAGGATGTTCTGATCCAAAGACAGGAAGAATGTTGCTTTTTAATATACCAGAAGTGGAAGATACAACGTAGTCAGAAATGCCCTATATTTTGAGAAGGCTTGGCATAAAACTGTCTCCTCTTCAGTTGTACTCTGGGCATTTACATGCAGGGATGTTACAAAGTATCACCTTGACTTTTCTCAGTCTATTCCAGTGAAGCTCGATTTTTTAGTCATTTAGTTTAGCAGCATTTTGCATAAACAAATCTTGAATTCCAGAACTGGCCCTTCAGCAGAAAGTGTAATACTGATATATGCTACAGATTTGTGGATGTGTAAGTATCTGATTTTAGCGAGATTTAGCACAAGTCCTGCACCCATATGACTGAATAGATCACACAAGCCTGGACAATTTCCCAGTAGCAAATGAAGAATTTCTTCTAGTAAACTTGTAGAAGGAAAACACCAGACAGCATAGAATGGAACAAAAACATAAAAAACCACACAAACATATGAAACAACAACAGAACATTCTGGGTTGAGTTTCTGCAGTGGAAAGCTGGCATTTAAGGCATGCAGTGGGACTCCACAATGCTAATTAGACTTGTCCATGGCAGATAGATTGTTTGAATTATATGAAAGGAAGAAGGAAAAATAATACTGGGAAGTCAAACTGGTTACTTTTAAAAACATGAAAGACGAGCTTTCAGTCGGGCAAAATCTGAGTTGCTCCTCATGTCTTGGCCATAATTTGCCTCATTTTGGCTGAGGGAGGACAGCAGCTGTGGGATGCATTAATGGGAAGGAGTAGCATTGTAGGCAAGGGAACTATGAAGTTACCTTGCAGAAAGTGAGGTTGGAGAAATTATAAGAATTATTTTTACAATGCTGCTTTCTTTAGGGAGACTGGGGCTAGAAGAAATATTTATGTAATTAACATTGGGCAGTGATAAGAAAAAGGTTACCAGCTCTTCTAGCACTGATATTAAAGACTGTTTTATACTAGGTGCTGTAAGAAAAGGGAAATAGGTCCTCACTCTACAACTTCATCCTCTTGTGAGCTGGTGTTTTGGTGTCTCTGAAGAAGCCTATGGTTTTTTGAATTGCTCCTTTGAGTCCCTGATTTGAAACTTACTTGTGACCAGAGTCTAAGTAAAGTAGTTTCCAGGAGGTGAATAATTCCATATTCAAACTCAGCAGTATGGATATGTGAGCAATGCTGATCATAGGGGGTGAAAAATAAGCTAAATTTTCTGAAATCTCTAGAAAGATGCTTTTGTTTTCTTCTGCTCACTGTATCCTGAGAAAGCACTTTCAGCTACTGACTGCTGTCCACAAGTTATGTCTCTATCAGTTTTTCTCCTCCTCTAGCACACTCTGTATCTGAAGTAATCGAATGTTCAAATTTGATACATGCTTTGCAAAACCCTGTTTCTCAGATGTTTGTTTCCTTTGAGAATAGAGATCCTCAAAGCCTGTTTATAAAGACCTTTGCAGTTTATTCAAAGGATCATATAATCAATGTACTGCCTTTCTAAGGAGGCCAATCTTGTTTTCAATAATGCTCTTTAAAGAAATTGTCATCATAATTTATAATTGTCATTGTGGATTCAAAGGATTTAACATAATACATGTATTATGTGTTTTCAAAAGATTTAACATAATACATGTATTTTCAAATGTAGAAGACTCTATTAAATTACCTCTTTTTTATTAAAATGTAGTTTTAAAACAAGACTGACGTTATTGATTTAGTCTCCTCTAGTAATTTTTCATGTGTAACATATAAGCCCAAAATTGTTACTTTTCCTGCAAAACTGAAAAAGATAAGCTTTTTACTCTGTTAATTTTTTTTTTTTAAAGTCTGGGGACATTACAATTTTTTGGTATTGAACTCCAATACTTGTTTAAAAATCAGATTGTTTTTTACTTTCAGTGTTACGAACTGTAGTTCTACTACTAATCTATTACCAGCTGAGTAAGAGTTGCTCTGCACCAAGTGTTTATGAAATGCAGAATGTGTAATAAATTGGTAGCAACTTGCATTTTTATTTTAAATAAAAAAATGGTCTGTGTTCAGGTCAGAAAGGGCTACAGTTCCAATATGTGTAATTAGCACCAAGAGTATTTGGTGAATGTAATTTGGAGAAAATTAACATTAGGATACAATGCAGAATATGAATAATAAACAAGAAGTAATTATGCTGAAATTAAAAAACAGCTGGAAATAACTCTACCAGGTAAGGTTTGAGAGAGACTGAAAGAGCTGAAACTGGACTTCCATTTTTAGCTGTTTGAATAGTTGACTTGTTTATATACAGCTCTACATTAGAATAAAGCCTCACGAGTTTTGAAGCTAAATTTCTACCAGGTGGAGTCAAGTATGAAGTCAGGGTCTAACTCAGAACATTTTCTTAGTTCAGATGTAGCTAACTCATGTAAAACTACCTAAATAACATTCCTGAATTGCAGCCTGCACTTGGGAAAACTTGGGTACTAGCTGAGTTTTTTGCAGGCTACTGTAACCATTCTCTATTGCTGTTCACAATGCACTACCAAATATTACTTCTAAGGGACAATTAAAAGAGAACATGTAAGTAACAATAGTTAACTTTAAAGTAGCTTATTTATACCTCATAGTAGTAGCTCGTAAAATCAAAGCCAGAATTAATTCATGGCCTGAAAAGAACTCTGCAAATAAAGACTTCAAAATTAATTAGCTTTTTCTTAAACTTTTCCATTAAGACAATTTAACATATTGCATATTTCATTTTTAATGCTTTTTTGCAATTAAAATTTTTAAGGTGCTGATATTAAAATCCCACTGACAGCTGTTAGACAGAAAAAACATGTTTTGAAGTCACTCTAATCCTATTTTCTCAGATATGAGGGAATGAAATTAATGCAAGTATCAACTGTTAAATATGTACTATAGTCAAAGCAATGACTATGTACCATGTTCAAAGCAATTTCTTCACATATTCATGTAGACATGCATGTTTTTATCTGTCCACTTGAAATTATTCTTTAAAAGATTTTAACAATTCAAAATAGAGGAACATAATGGGTATAATTAGGCTTGCTATTAAAAGACACTAGGCACTAATGGATAAACAGATATTTTCCAGGGTTTGTAGCACTTTTATGTACATCATCTAGTGCAAAAAGATTTGAAAATTCTACCTTTAGAATGAACTTTCCAATGTGTTGAAGGCTGTATAATCAATCTCATAGGACTGTGGATTGAGGAAAAAAATTTAATTAATTGGAGTGAAATCCTGAGATACTCTTGTGCGTTCTACACCATATTTTGTCTTAATAACTACTATAATAATGTTTATAAGGGTAAGTGTATGACTCCTGCAGTAAATAAACATAAAGAATAATTATTGTCATCTCTCTTATGATACTTCCATTTGAATGATATGTGTTCTAGATGGTGGGGGTTCTGATTCAGTTTGATTTTTGCTTATGGACACTACCTTTCTTGAACACCACTATAATATTACTTTCACAGTTCTGCAGCATAAATGTATTGCACTTCTACATGCTTTCCTCGGGAAACAAATGTCTACATTAACCCTTTCTTATTCAGGAGTAAGAGCTGTTATGTTTCTTTGTAGTTTTATTCTGGAGGAGTTTTGAGTTTTATTCTCCTTCCCAATATGCTGTAATTGAAATGGGAGATAAAGCAGGGAAATTTTTAGGACTAAAATCTGTTAGCAAAACTAGATGCTAGGTATCAGTCATGCTCCAGAACTATTGCTTTAAAATTTCACTTTAGGTAGGACAGCCAATGGTTATCTTGGCTGGACAAGGCTCTTAGCAGAAGAAATGACAGGTTACTAGAATTCTTTAAATATTTTAGTGAAACTGGAGGAATCATCTATGTTTACGTAACTTTACAAAACCATGGAAATTGCTGTTTCATAAATACAAGAACAGTTTTCTAATGTTAGTAAAACTATTGAAATGTGTTGATTTAGTTTATAGTTTCTCATTTCTCAGTCAAAGCCTTAACTATACTACTTAAATATACTTAACTGTATATCTAGCAGTATTAATTTTATTTTACTGGAAGCATTGTCTTTCTTTAACTCTCATCTTGCAAATTTTTAAACCCATGTATCCCTATGTAGCATTTACATCAGCTCATTCATTCTATCCTTATTTCCTAATGGCCTAACCACTTGTGTATAAAACTTTAAATTTATCTGTGTCTGTGGTTGCTCTGTTTTATATGATATGTTTTCAGTATACTTTTAGGTTCAGAAGGCACTAATAGATGTTCTGAAACAGAGAGGAAAATATAATGTGCTGTTTGCAACTACCTTTTTTTCTTTATATTTTCCACCACTATATCAGAGCACTACAAATATCACTACATTTCTCAGATTGATGCTCAGGCTAACTGAGCTACATCTTTCTGAAATTCTTAGTTACACCTCTCCTTTTCAAGCCCTCTTCTGTTTCCCTCATTTTAAGGTTTCTCAATTTCTTTTGCTTTTCTATCAACCTCAACAGTTTGTTTTCTATGTTCATCATTCTTTCTCTAATCATTGCTCTGATTATTTTCCTCCTCAGTTGGTCTTCACAGCCACATACTCACACACATGTGCACACGGGAGTGCCATGCCCAGGAAAGATCTGGAAAGGAATTTAACAAGAAATCAGAGTAGACTATGCGGATCAGATGCGGGACACAACCAGGCAAGCATACTTACCACACCACTATTTATATATACCCCTCTTTTTTCTCTGCACCTTTTTCCTCCTCCAAAACATCTAGTCTTCTCTTCTGCTTTTTCCTGCCTTTAGCTCCATCCCTAAATATCCTATAAGTCTTGTGCAATCCTGAGCTATATTTTCCATGCATCCCATGATGCGTCACTGTCCAAAGCAGAAAATCCCTTGGTCTGAAATATTTTGGGGGGAGCTGCTGCCAGTGGCTCATGGTGATGAGAATGATGGGCTCCATGGCCAGACGCTGGGGCTGAGGCTGAGCTGTGACAGCCCCAGACAGGTTGTTTGTTACTTGTGTGCATCCTTGATTTGAGTCAGATGGGCTTGAATGGTTTGATGGCTCCTGTGGTGGGCCTGGGAGCAGCCTGGCAGGGTACTATTCTGGCTTCTGCCCTGTCATTGGCTCTCTGTGCTCCTCTGTAGGTGTGCAGACAGGCATTTTTCTCAGAACATGACTTTCTCTATATTCTCATCTCCTCAGTAAATAGTCTAAATTAATACTCTACAGTGCTGCTATTGAAACAGATACTGACAAAAGAGAGTATGTGCCAATCAGGGCAGCCCTCAAGTTACCCATCTAACTTCTTACTAATGTCACAGCTTATCCATTATGAGAAAAAGATGCAAAAGTGATTTCTAGGAAGTTGCCAGAACATAGTCATTCCCATTTGAAAGCATCAGAGGGAAAGCACAAAAAAAGGGGAGGTAGAGCAGATGTTTCTGGTGATATTTTTATGTCGTTTAAAAAGGTTGAATTCTGTTGGCAGTACAATTTTCTTAGTGATTAATGGAAATGACAAACATGATGTATTCCTGCTAAATTGGTGTCATGTTGAGAGAGGACATTTTGATTGAGATAATGTAAATGCTGATGTGAGGACTTGTTTTCACAATGTTATAGTTCTTTTCTGTTTGTGGAAATAGGTGCTCAGCTCCTCTGAAAAACCCACCTTTTAGTTAGATGTCTGTCAGTCTCTGTGCATAGCAGTGGTTTTGTAAGCAAGCTACAGTTCTGTGGTTTAGTGTTTGGGTTTTTTTCAAACATAAGCTTTTAAATTGAGATTTAAAGAAATTTTATTTAACCAGTTGTTGGTTAGTTTGGGATTTTTTTTCCAGCAACTTGTAGCTTCCCTCAAGTTTATTTTGTATTCAGTAAATACAGCCAAGAAGGGGAGAATAATTTCATTCTCAAGATTGCTGGTTATGAGAAGGTCAGATACAAAAACATTTAGGGATATGGGGTGGGGAAAAGGAAGGAAAGAGGCAGGAAATGGTAACAATTACAATAGCTGTTGAGGCTGGTAAAAATAAAACTGGATTACAGTCCTATAAATGAACATGTGGATAATGGATTTTGGGAACCCTAATATTTGTGAACTAAAACTGGTACTACAATCTCTTTCAAAGCTGAATAATGAGGATATCTCCATGTTTGCCTGAGCATTGTTTAATATTGATTAGGATATTCAGGTCTGAAGAGAGATCAAATGCTCTGATATTTCATGGCAGGAAAAAAACAGTACATATTTGGTGAGGGAGAATACTTTGGTTTATTCGGTGTCTTTGCTATTTGTAGCGACTTACAGAATTTTTTTGTTAAAATAAGATTACAGATAATCTGTATCTTTGATCTGAATTTACTTTTGAATTTGCTTTGGCCCTGGTATAATTTGTAGAAGTTTTCACTTGTGTATCTATGTTCACTGTAGAGAGTAACCAAGGATTTTTATTACACAAACGGACAATTATAAAACCAAGGTTTGGCCCTTTTCTCCTCTCCTTTCCATTACCCTGGCAATGCAAAGTAAGTGAGAATTGAACTCATACTTTTTCTTTAAGGGTATGAATTTTTCAAAATTTGTTTTTAAAACAACCTTGAAGCCTTTTGCAAGGAAGAGAGGGATAGGAGGAAGACAGGAACAAGATGGTATTGGCAGTAATCCAGTAATTCTCCCAGCTGGAGAGGACTCAAATGAGCTCTAGGCAGCTCTGAATCTTTCTGTGGCTGGGCCCAGTGCAAGACCAGCACAATATGGTGAATATCTGATTTTCTCTGACAAACTTCCCTCTCAGATGCAGGGCTCAGGAATTAATTACAGCTACACAAATGTGCAACACTATCCAGATTTAAATGAAATTGTAACATTTTTATCCTGAACGGTGTTTTGTTCAGTCCCAAAACCCATGCTTGGTTTTTGGTTTTGGGGTAGGGGGTTTGTTTGTTTGTTTGTTTGATTGTTTGTTGTTTGTGGGTTTTTTGGTTGGTTATGGGGTTTTTGTGTTTGTGTATCCTAGAATGACTTAATTCACAAAAGCACCTTTTTAAAAATTGGTGTCTAATTATACTTTCATGTAATGTCTGTGGGCTGACACTGTTACAGAGATGCTAATTGTCTAATCTATTGCTTGTAATTTAAAATCACTGCTAAATTTGTTTTAAAAACCATTTTGGTTCAGCCATTTGTATTTAAATTAATTTCTCTCTTCTTCCCCTCTCCCAGCCCAAAGCAAAGAACACAGTTGAGAGACAAACAGAAGCACCTTTCATTTGGTCTATAATTAGTTGCCTTTTTCTGTATTCATAGCAAATTCCTGGGTGGAGCTGCTGTGTAGTAGCTCAAATTGCAGTTTTCACCCCTATAGCAGTAATTTTCATTGTTATCCCAGTGGCAAATAAACTTGTGCTTTCTTTCTCACTCTGAAGGCAAAGCCTTTATTTTGTTCCCTTTTTCTTTACCACAATGGTAATTGTCATGTTTATCACTGACATAACTGGGCCTAGAGTAAACTTGACACAAAATCTGTAAATATCCATGTATTTTGTTTCTAATTTTACTGCTTTTAGTTTTATTTCTGTTTCTATGGGGTATATTTGGATATTGTTTATTATTGTTTATTATTGTTTATTACATTTAATTATTTTTTAATTTAATATTAAATTTAATTATTTAATTAATTTAAATCTCACATAATGGTGAGAACACTTTATAAGTTCATTAGCTTACAGTAGAAGGCAGAGGGAGAATGTGAGGAAGATATAGAAGCTTTTAGAAGGCTGAAGCTTAGGTCAATTGCAGTGTGAAGAAGACTTATGCTCAGTCATGAAGGAGCTTTGCTTTTAGAAAGTTTTAGTGGCATGACAGCCAGTGCAGCTATGGACAGAAATGAACACTAGTTCAAATAAAAAGCAATTAAATTACCACTGTTGGTTTACCTTCCCTTTTAATAATAATAATAAAAAAATCTGTCCATTTCTATAATATTTTTTATTTCTACAATTAATTTCTATGAGTCATATGTGTAGAATATATGTGTACTATTATGTACATGTACAAAATATAAGAATTTTTTTCCTTTAGGAAGCTATTTTAAGAATTTTGAGTTGCAAAGCTACTGAGCATTGGGAAGGACTATGCTTGGGGAGGGCTAACCAATTGTAGAAGAAATGATTGAGGAAAACTGCTGACTTGTGTTTTATTTTTTAATCCAGTTTTGCAGAAGTGGTGGTTATTGATGGCAGATTTGCCTTGCAGTTCATTGCTTATCATTCTGTGAATAGAGAAAACATCATTTAGGGATAAATTAACAGAAGTAAAACTTGTGGAATGTGCAAATTAATCTGGCTGTGCTGGCCATTTTCCACTTTCATATGCTAAGGTTCATGAAAAAATTGGAAAATCCAGAGAAGAGAGAGAATTATAAAGCACCTAGAAAACGCAACCAGTGATCAAAATTAACAAACTTGGCCATTTTAATAGCGAAGAGATTGATGTCTGCAAATATACAAAAGATATGGTTTCAAGGAGGAGTGCAAAAACTTATCCTCCAAATTAATTTTGAATAGAAAGCGAAATGATGAATTTAAGTTGCAGCAGAACAACCCCACAGTGTAGAGAGTGGGACAAATGCTGATACTGAAGTGCTGGTGGACCTCTAGGCTGCCTTGGTGTGTCAAGGAATTTATATCATTTTAAACCAGACTATGTCAGGAATGATACACGGATGTTATTGAGATTTTTTTGGGAGATGGATTGGATTATCTTGGAGGTTCACCACAGCCATGTGGTTCTGTTGTTATACTAATTATGACCACAAAATGATTCTGCTTTTTATCTCAGCACTTATTTCTTCAAATATAATTTGAGTAATTGAACTACCTTTTCCAGGAATGATCTTGTAGAATGATTATTTATTTAATGGGATATTAAGGGTAACAACATTGAAACCTTGGGCTTTAGGTTAACTTTGTATTTGAACTGTCATGAGTAAAATAGATGTGTGATATGGAAAAGACTCTTGACTCTTGCTAATGTCATGTGATGACAGTGAAAGGATGAAACTTTGAGGTCTTAGAATTCATGTGTTTGTCCTAGCTAGCTGTGAGAGTAAACCAAGGGCCCCTAAAATGATGGTAACCTAGAAAAAACAAATCCCAGTTTCACTGGGAAGGTGCCAGGGGTTGTTTTTGCTTGTACTTCTGGGACTGCAGTAGCTCAGTTCAACTTTTGGCTGAGGAGGCAACATAGTCATGGATGAAAAATAGTGCTTGATCTGAGTTTTACTACAAGTGGAAAAATCAGTGAGTGAAGCCTGGGCTATGTCGTACGCATCTGCAATTTGGTGGACTTGTTCATGATACCTTCTAATTTTCTCCAATTCTCTTATATACAGAAAAATTTACCAATTTCCTAATAGCACTTATACGTGAAAGTTGTATTTTTTGGTGGGTGGCTGTTCATGTATACCAACATTTCTTTAAGAACAGAGTCAATTAATTTTCTTGCAGCTGCAATATGAGCACAAGGGTCTTAGCTTACTGAAATTTTCAGTTATGCATGAAGTCAGGAAAGACAGGTTTTCTGTTTTCCACTGTGATATTGCAAAGTGATATTGCAATGGCAAGGGCATGTCACATTTAGACATTTCTTTAGTCCTTTTTTTTAACCCGGAAAGTAATTTGATTGTAACTGAATTAACTGTAACTGCATCTAGAAGAGTTTAATTTCTTCAGAAAGAAATTCCTGGAATTCTCTTAGGCATCACAGTAGATCTATTTCAGATGTCAAAATTAATGTTTTTATTTACAGTTAAGGTACACACCATATTTAGGATGTCCATAAAGCTGCAGCTCATTGAGAAGTTAGGTTTTCTTCCTGAAAACGAACTTCACTGCAGTTGCTAACAAATTCAAGTGTAGTTTCCAAGTGCTCACAGACTGGTCACAGAAATTCCGTATTGCAGCCAGCCAGGTAGGCTGGTATATTCCTACTGCTCTGGCCTGTGAGCAGCCACAGCTGCTTCCTGCATTGTGAGGGCCAGCAGCCCTGAAGATACTACAGCTTTGTCCTACTAGAGCCCTATATTTTGCTGAAAGTGCTGCTTCCTGTGCTTTTGCTCATCAAGGTAACCTAATTTTAAAGGAGCATCCTAGCTGCAAGTGTGTGATATTCAGTGCGTGGTTTGTGGTCATCCACCTTCTGGTCATGCAGAACTTGCTCTCTCTAAGAGTCCATAATCATAAATTTAGCATGAAGAACTACTGTTGGGGTTCCAGGACAATTTTTTTTTCTAGTTAGATATTATCTTTGTTTTTCACTGCCACCTTCTATTTACGGAAGGGTACTATTTTAGCAAATATTTCCAAGATACTTTTAATCAAGACTTTTTAAAAGGAGTCTTTGACAGTATGCAGAAAGCAAACCAGGTGTTTCATTACCTTTTGTTTTTTTGCATTAAGGTTATTGTGTAATAAGTAAAAGTGACAAGGAAAAAATCTTAAAGGATTGGTCTTGATTACCTTAGAACCTTCTCTGTGCAGGATCAGATTGTATTTTTTATGTTATGGAGCTCTGTTTCAGATGAGTGTGCATACATTTTGAATGATAAATGTATTCAAATACCTCAAAGAATTTTAGATACATACACAATTCTGTATCAGAATGATGATGGCTTCTTCCTTAGCTTTCATTTCCTCCTCCTGTAACTTTGAATAATGAGTTTTTCTGGACACTGGTAGTGGGTGATTGTCCTTGGGTTTTGATTCGTGATTATTTTTTTACTTCAGCTCTCATAGCTGAAGGCGTCGCGAGCTTCTGTAAACTGGCAGCCTAAAAAGGTGGAGAGGGCAAAGCCAGGAATGTTCAGCAGAAATTTCCAACCACATTTTTTTTCCCAATAGCAAATGAACAGGGGCTACCCTAATGTTTGGGAACCTGATAAAAGCTACATCAGAAAATATTTCATCTCAAAGTTATATTTGATATGCTTCTCACAGTGTGAGATGTAAAAGTAAATACTCGTTCATACTTATTTTTTTTCTGACTTTAACAATACATATGCTTATTTTAACTATAAATGGAGAATTAATTTTTAAATTTATTTTACTCTTCCTGTTCTTAGACATTATAAAGTTGAGTTCCAAACTACAGATTTCTTATATCCAGACTTGAAAAATCTGGCAGACATAAGGCTTGGTTCCAATCATTACAGACATTGTCCTACAGAACAGCAAGAACATTGAAGTAGTGTTGTATCATGTTGGCTTTTTGTGGAGCTTTTAAAAAACTTTTTAATATACTTGAGATAGTACAACAACCCAGCAGCTGTGTGTATTCTTTCTGTCAGAATAAAGAATGCTATTTTTTTCTCATATATATCTTGCTTTGACTATGGTGAAATATCTAGTTATTTTAACTCATCTTAAAAGAAATGTATGACATCATTTCTCCACCATATAGCATTGCAATGAGTAAAGGATGAGTATAGGTTTAATGTGGATTTACACAAAGAGAAAATTCTGCTGGCAGAGCAGGAACTTACAGTGTATATATATTGATGTATAAAATTTATTTTTTAACATTTTCCATTTTCCAGTTATTTTCTGAACACATTATCTTTAAGCAACAAATCTTGGTTTATTCCTTTAAAATAAATTTCAGGTATGACACTTCAGCGTGCAGCTATTTCTTGAGTAAGCTTGGAGTTTTTTCCCCCTTCATTGTATGTTTGTGCTTTCAGGGCTCAAGAGTTGAAACCAGTTTTAGTTACATAAACCCAAGCACCTCACAGTCTATTTAGCTTTAAGTATTTTTCCAAGAAGTTGAAACTGCTGGAGAGACAAAGCGGGACTTTGTGGATCTAATGTTTTTGTCACTTTTGCTGTCATTTAATTCTGTCCATTTTTCTCTATCTAAACCCTTGCTATGTTCCTGTAAAGCTGAGATTTATAAAGCTGAGCTGGTCCTACATTAGCAGGTGTTTAAAGGATTTTATTCCCTGCAGCAACCACATTCACTGACTGAAACAAAACATATTGCAACATATTCATTGAGTCACACAGTGCAGACTGTCATGCTAGGTTGCACTTTTAAAAGGAGGCTGTTTGTCAGCCCTAAAATTAAAGCTGCCTTTTTGCATAGTGATGGAAAAACTGTAGTTCACCAAGGTGCTAATGAAATTTTATAGGAACATCATATAGGGCAATAGAATTTCTAAATCCTTTTTGTCATTCATTGGAGATAGCCAGAAGCTGTGCCACCTGTGCAGGATAACTATCTCTTGATCTTTACATCAGTCAGAAAGTAAAACATGAGTGAGAACATCTGCTTCCCTCAATCACTTAAGAGCCACTGAAATCTAAGAGATGTTGAGTCTTTCCAACTTTTGGCTAATAGTCTTGAGCTGGAAAAAAATATTCTGTGTACTCTCTTGTGAACAATTTTCTTTTCCTCTAATGTTTAAAATAGAGGATACTAAAAACTCAGAAACGAGTGTTGACTTTCCTACCCATCATCATATCCCCTTTGGAGTTCAGAACCCATGAAGAAAGGCAGCAATGAAAATGCTCTCAAAGTCTGTGCAGCTACAAGTTTTGTTCTTAGTATTTGTTTCAATCTAGGCTGTTCTCCCTTAGCCTACTTACCTAATCAAGCTTTTCTAAGAAAAGATACTTTCCCCCTCAAGCCATGCTCATTCAAATTCACTGTTGTGAATGTTAGCTTAGTTAACGGTGAACTTCAAAATGCATTCATAGTTGCATTTGTTAGCTAATTAAAATTACTGGATTTTTTGCCTAGAAGAAGCTTAGAAAAGCTTGGTGCTTCACGCCAAAAAATATAGTGACATTTATTTTTTTTTAATGTTTATGGGTTTAAAATGTTTTATCTTCCTGTTGGAACACAGAAAACCCTTTCAAATTTTATCACAAAATGGATTTGATGCTCTCAGTCTGATCTGCATTATTCAGGAGATAAAACTTTAAAAAGGCTATTGCATTTTTTGTGCTCTTCTCTTTCTAGTTTTGATTCTTTTTGTGCATAATCTTTTCCTGACTCTAAGAGCTTGGATCACTGTTCTGACCAGGTTTCCACCTCTTGCAGCTTGTAGACAATTTTTGATGCAATACGAAAGCATGTAAAGAGTGAAAAAGCTGTTTGTAGGGAGGTTTTTTTTTCCCCAGTATTCTCCTCAAAAAGAATATAAGTGACCTTTGAAAAACCCTAACAGACAAATGGATTTATTATGCTAGAAATAGCTTATCCAGACATCAGGATGCATGTGAATTTTACATTTAGCTTGGAAAATTTTGAGGTTTAATACTATTCTGAAGTCCCTTAAGACTACATACATTGTATATTTGGACCAGGTACCAAGAAAACAAATATACATTTTTGACATTTCACTTCTACTGGCTTGAAAAGCAAAAATCTATTGCCTTTGTGTCCTCAGTTCTTCCACTTTTTTTGTTTATTTTTCTTTCCTATCTTCCAGATGGAATCAGCACTACAAAGAAAGCCCTTCTCTCTCTCCCTCTGCCTCCTCTGTATATGGATATATGCAACCATTTCTCCTAATTCACATGTGAACACTGTAAATTTATATCAAAATCATGCATTCTGCTTTCTTGTCTTTTCTTAGCTCAGCTAAATTTTTTTAATTTATTTTAACTTTCATCAGTTTTCTCATTTAAGCTGACTTGATTCTGCCATGGTCTCTTCCGTGTATTCTGTATTCTAGGATTCTATGCATATGCATAATACCTCCCAGAAAACTATCCCACACTCATAAGAACACTTTTCACAAGTTGAATTTGTTTAGAATATCCCATTTTTTTGCCTTCATTTGAAGAATAATCTTAATTTCTATTATTTAGTGTTCAACATAATGTTGAATTTTAACAAAGCCGATTTATAAAAAGCAGCCTTTTCTGTGCTATAAAACTAATATTAACATACCACTTTCTATTTCTCCCACTCCAGAAGAACAGAAAGTAGGGTGTTATATCTAAACGCCTTAATTTTCTACAAAAACATTTGACTTCCAGATAAAACCCTTTAATGTTGTTTTCTGAGTAGCAGTATTTCTATACAAAAATTGGCCTGCGTTCTCAAAAGTAGCAAACTTGGTTAAAAATGTCATATGGCCTTGCATAAAGGTCTGGTTACTACAGAGACAAGGCTCCCTGGTTTTCTGAAAGGGTATAGAAAATGAAAGCACAAAACTTCATTAAGATCACCAACAATATTTCTTATCTTCTTGACTTGACCTGGATTGCATCCATTAAAACTTGCTAGTCAGTATCACAACAATTATACATTGATGGAGTTAGTATTTTATGATTTTTTTTTTTTGGGTAGTGTGTATAGAGTGAGGGAAATATACTACAAAATAGATTATGAATTCATTATGAATTCTGCATGAAGTGCCTGAAAACAGACAGAGTCTCCTTGATAATGGAAGAATATGTTGACCTTTGTTTGTGGAGAAAGGGGAAATGGCTTAGAATGTTTAATAATTTAATTAAAGTGGCACCTACTTGTATAAAATTTACTTTATGTCTTCTAAAGAGCACATAAAACTTTCCAGGAAAATCCTTCTCTTGTAGCATAACAAGGAAATTGAAGATAGATAAAAGCCTTTAGCCTTGCATTCATGCCACATCAACATTTGATATTTTTTTAACTCCACTTTCCTTCCCATGTCTTAATATTTGTTTAGAGGCCTTTAAATGCACATGTGTGATCAGTCACTCATCATCACTAGAGCCCAGCAAAACAACTCGTCCTTATGGACATTTGAAATATAGCCAGTACTAGCAAAGAGATTGCTTGCAAGAATTGCCAACAAATTAGATGCATTTCCAGAGTGGATATGAAGTCTGGTTAAACAAACAATTCATTTCTTTCAGCAGATGATTGATTGATTCTAAACAGAAAAGCTGTGCCATCTGGCCCTTAAAAACAAAGCAGCATTACACATTCGTTTTTAAAGGATTGTATAAGAAAATATTTATGTAATTCACGGTTTTTATGCATATATATACACACAACAATTTCTATAAATTATCCATTTTACTTTTTCTTAGCATAAAATTATTTCTTTGTATTTAATGCACACAATTTTGTAAAAATTCTACATTTGTAAGAAAATATGGGAATTACTAGAAAAGGTTCTATCTACAATGCTTATTAATATGTCTGAGCTATTCATCATAACACAATTTGACAATTTTATGACTTGAAAGAGAAAGCAGTGTTCAAGGAAAAATTGAAACAAACCTGTCAGCTAAACCAAATAAACTTATTCCAGCAAATATTGTGATATTTCAGACCTTGCTGGGCCAGAGAATTAGTTCTGTATGTATATAATAGAGTAAATGAATAGCCGTGTAGAGACAGGTACTGCAGGTAGGCAGAAATTTCACAATTTTGAAACTCAGTGTTATTCTGAGTTGTAGTAAAACATGAACAATTACAAATCATTAGCTCTTTTACTATATCTTGAAAAACTGCTTAAGGGTAAAAGTATGTTGTATAAATAGAAGTAATAGAGACTTAAACACGAATAAAAACAAAGTTATTAACTATATTCTACAAAATGGTTTAAATATACTCTTGAAAAAGTGTTATTTTTTCCTCTCTTTACCCCAAGCTGTTAGAATTTTCTTCCTATTCTGGCTTTTCCTCACATTACAAAAGCAGAAATTAGATGCTGCAAGCTTTTAATCACTTCTGTAATTTTGGAAAGATGCTTTGTTTTCTGTGAACCTCACTGATAATTGCTTTTATGTCAGAGGTACAATTCTTTGTATATAAATAGGATCCATTAATTGTCCTAAGAATTTTTTCCCCAAAGTTACAACTATTCTTATTGCTCTGTTTTATTTAATTTCAGCTATTTATGAGCTGTCTTGTGAAGCATACAAACACTTGGGCAAAACTTCAAATTACTACTGGATAGATCCAGATGGCAGTGGGACACTGGGACCTTTGAAAGTTTACTGCAACATGACAGGTAACTCCATTGCATTTACTAATTTAGTTGGTTGAAGGGGGGGATTTGTTTTTTGGGATATTTTTAAATGTAGTTAGGACAAAGAGGCTGTTAATATTTCATATTTCTTATTAAAAGAAAAATAATTACTAAGAACTTTTCATCAGGGATCATCAAATCTGCCGTCATTATTCAGGCTAGACTGAGCAAGGCAGTAGTTAATCCATTTAATAAGTTTTTGAATCGTACCTATTAGTCTTTGTATCCTTGTATCCTTTGTAT
>VZTB01011888.1:47061-142703 GCA_013397245.1 Thryothorus ludovicianus | reverse complement strand
GGTTTTGTTCTCAAACCAGAACATTATTTTAGTGGTGATGTTTTTTAGTCTACATATATTTTTATTAAGAGAAACACTAATTTTTTTTTTTTTTTTTGTGCCTGGTAATAGTACAGCCTGTCAAAAATAGCAAAGATATTTGTTATTGTGATTTGCTAATAAAGTGATGGAAATGAGGACGGATGTGTGTCTATGTTTCCTCCAGCCCCAGAGCGGAGCCTGAGGCGAGGCCCTTCAGCCACAGCTGTGGAGCCTCCGAGGGCGGGAAGCGGCTCCACCTCACGGCAGTGGGAGGGAGCGAGCCCGGGACGGCCGCTCTGCGGCTGTACTCGAGCCGCTGCCGTGGCCTGAGAGGGCTTGATGGGCCCGATGGAGCGTGCTTCCCCCTTAGGACCCAGGTCCCCGCAGTGCAGCCCGATGTCCCACGCTCTCGGCAGCGAGGTAAGCCCTGCGACTGCCGAACCCAGCAACTCTGTTATTGCTGCCCTCACCTCTGATCTGTGCTGTCTTACTCCATGTACTTTCGCTTTTAATATGAGGTATTGTGCCTATCTACATTTGTATGTAAATAAAGGAATTTGTATGTGCAGGGGAAAGGAGGTACATATTTAAGAATGTCCGGTTGAGAATCAAGGAAATTGGAGGCACTTCTTTTCGCTCTCTCATTTCTATATGGTCACTGGCTGACATTCTGTATTGCTCACGTAAATGTCTACTCTGTCTTCACGTAAACTTCAAACTTTTACCAGCTTCATGCTCAGATGGTAGGTGATACATAATTTTCCGCATGTGTGTTTCAGTGAGAGGAGTTAAAGAGGGTCAGGTACACCTTGTTACTGGGCAGGGCTGGCAGGGAACATCATCTGGAAGTGAACATGAGCCTAATGAAGTGATCTTACAGCAAACCTCATCCAGATGGGGCACAAAGGGTAAGAGGCTTGTAGGGGATGGCCAGACTTGTACCCTAGCTGGAATGACCAGGTCTGTTGCTGAGGCTCAGGGGCAGAAGTTTGGCCCTGAGGCAGAGCTCCTGATGACTTGAGAATGTGGAGGTTTCAAATGGACAAGAACTCATGGTCCTTGTCACAGTAAGTAATCTTGCTGAGAGAAAGATGGATTGAGGAGAAGACTTGGGGGAGCCCTGGAGGAGTGGAGAATGGTCTTTTGCTGTGTGAAAAGATGGGAAGGAATGGCTGACCTGGCAGTGGGTTTGGGGCTGGTGTGCATGGGTCTTTGACCATGCCGTGTGCACAATGTACCCCATACCAGAAACATGGGTGATCCAGGAGCCTAAGTATGGACCCAAGGCTCTACCTGCAACTCATTGTGTCAGAGCCTGCTCAAGTGTCTCCTCACAGTGTCCTTGCTGGTGAAGTTTGCTGTTATTTTTGAGGGGTAGGTGCAGAGACTGTCACTGAGAATTAGCTTTTTATAGCAGCTTGCTACAACTTGTGACAATCCATCTCAGAGGTGTAACATTTTTCTATTCTACTTGGAACTCTGCTCAGTCATGGCCTTTTTAGGGTAGGATGTATTTGCTCAACAGAAAACCTTAGAAAAATAGTGTCACATCAGTATTTCCTAAAATATATTTTTCCCAAGGATGAACTTTGTAAGCTACATACAATGCTTTGTTAAAAATAGTTGTTTGAAGTATCTTGTGTGTGAGTTGTCTTAATGTAACAATTATCTGGTAAAACAAAAAAGCTTTTAGGTAATTCAGTTATCTTTTAAATCTTTTTACTCTATATGCATAAAATATGCTGTGACATTGGTATGAAATTTGAATTTAATTAGATTTCCTGTTTTGAAGTATGGAAAAGCCTTTCTAATTTTTGGTTTAGAGCCTCTCATTCAGTTAGCAAAGGATGGGAAATGCTAATTTGGTTTAGTCCTAGTCATGCAATTCAAGAGAAAACAACCTAAGGATGGAGTTTTGGCCTTGGTACTGAGCCTTTAATCTTGTCTTAGTTTATGCCTTTAAAAGCTGCAGCATATTTAATCTTGTCTTAGTTTATGCCTTTAAAAGCTGCAGCATATAAAGTCCTCAGAAGTATTGAAAAAGTGAAATCTGTTTTTAAAATGTGAGTGACTCAAAACACATGATCATGAAAAGTTGGGAATATGTAATACTCTGTCATCTGGAATGATCAATTTCCCTGCATCTGCACCTGGATCAAAGCAGGAAGAAAGGCTTTTCTGGGTCTGGCACAGGAATGCTCTGCAAGCCAATGGCAGTGGAAGTCAGTACTTAAAAATGCAGTTCCTGGATTTGTACTCCTATGAGCAAATCAACAAGCTAGGGATTCTAAATCCTTTTCTGGAGTTTGGTTATTTTGCCAGGAAGAAATTCTACAGGAGTCTTTAGGACATCTGAAATGACATAAAGCAGGCAGCTGCATAGTTGAAGTATATCCAGAGCCAGATGGTGGGGGCAGATCAGTTACCAAACATGGTGTGTCATGCGAGCGGTCAGAAGTTGACTCTGCTGATTAACAGACTTGTGACTTGTGGCCCAAGGTCGTGCTGATGTGCAAATACTGACCTACATTTGGGGTTTTTTTTGTTTGTTTGTTTTTTTTAATCCTAAAGTCTGAATTCATAGGGCTATTCCATTTGACATGCAGAGTGTCAGAAAAAATATAATGGACAGGAGAATATATAATCTCCTAAAGTTATTAATGCAGAGTCACTATAATGCCATTGTGAACAGAACCATGGTATATGAAATGACTAATCAGTTAGCAGAGCAAACTGGATAAAATTATTTAGATCTCTAGTTTTGGGCTTTCTAGAGCATGTAAGACGATTATTTTCTTGATGAGTGTATCCTGGTGTTACTGATGGAGAGGTAAAAATAGTCATGTATGTGGAGCTGCAAGGACCTCAGGTTTTGCTGTAGTTGCTAAATGCAAATTTTTTCAGACTGCAGTTAGAGGAACCGGGGTAGTGCTGCTTACAGGAGGGACAGATGTGTTTTCTGCACACAGAGATGTCTCAGAGTTGCATATAGTGAGGTTGAACTAGTTTTGTCCTTCAAAAGCCTCTTCTCTCTGGAGCAAAAGCCTCTTGTTTCCTTCCTGTTGTTTCTTTTTGTAGTTAGCGGGAGGAGCTCCATTCCAGAAGTGATTTCTTGGGTCTTAATGCTCAGAGGCAATGGGTGTCACCTTGTTTTGCTTTGAAAGCTGAGGCCATTTAGTCTGCAATGGCATGTGCTTAAGGCATTTGGGCTAAAATACAGAAATGGTCCCTGTGTGCCTTGTGGCTACCAGCAGTCTCACCCCTTCTTGAGATGTTAATTTTGAGGAATTAAGAATTTTAGAAAAGTTAAGATTACAGTTAGAATAGATGCTATGTCAGATAAAAAAGACAAATAAGCTTTACCCAACAGAAGTTGGATCTCAGATAAGATATCCAAGATCTAATAGCTTGTTTATGGACAATAGCCAGTTTTCCCATAATAGGAAACAGATTGAATGCAGAAAACTACAAATTCTACCAAAGATTCGTTTGTCACGAATACCCTGAAAAGGTAAAAAGATCAGATCAAAGGAGACTTAGTTTACTTCATAATTTTAATTGATTCCTCTTAAAAAACTCCCAACTCAAATCAAGAAACAAACCATGCATGCAAAGCGAAGAAGAGGAAATGACAAAAGTATGAATATGCATTTGTATTTTGTATATTCAACATATTTGTACATAAAAGCTTTGTAATCACGTATGAAACTTTGCAGTGTGCAACTGCCCAGGCCATAATAAACATACCCTTTCTAACTCCAAACTGTTAGAGAGTCTTTGTCCGTTAATAGATGGACATTGATATTAGATCAATGTTCCTATTTCTTTAATTCTTTCCCAGCTGAGAGACCTGAACACCAGGGTAATGACAAATGCTCACTCCCTGTGCTCTGAGCAACCTCCAAGAGCAGAGAGTGAGTGAGAGAAAAGCTGCAGCACCTCTGGTAGCTGTGTTGAATGAAGGGCTTGGTCATCCTCACAGGAGGAACTTGGTGCCTGGTTCCCAGTGACCGTTCAGGGCTGCCTCCAGAGGTAGACACTCTCCCATGGTCCAGTACAGCACTGAAGGAAAGAAGCCTTGAAGAGGAGTTAGTCTGCAGGTATGCATTTTTTTATTCTGTGAGTTATCTAGGGCCCATTAGTAAGTATGGAAACGTTTTTCTATTATGCATACAATGATTTGAGGGCTATGATGAAGTGCTGAAAAGCACTTGAAAAGCTTTTTAATTTTTTTTTTTTTTAAATAGTGGGGAAAAGTGCCTCCAGCTGTTTAGTTTAACCTGGTGTAGTAGGTCCTTGCTCTTCTGGGTCTTTTTTGTAGGAATTGAATGCATTTCAGAGGCCTGATTAATATTAGTCGCATCAAGGGTTTTGAACATTAGCATATATCAAATTTGCTGGTTTTAGTGGAAGAGTTCTTAGAGCCTGCCAAACATGGGTGGAATCACCTGAGGTGGCACAGACTAAGTGCTTGAGATAGCCTTATCAGTGAGATCCATATGTTCATAAGGAAAGTCTGCCAACTTTCACTTTTCATAAAATACTGTGGAAAAAACTGATACAGTTTTCATGAAAATGAACGATTTTCTTTTTGCATCATAAATGCCAAGGAGACAGAACATGTACGTTCAGTGCATACTTTCTACCTAGGAAAGTATGGTTTGGGGCAGATGGGACAGGGTAGGTGGGGTTTCAATCACTTCAGAAACAGCAGTGATCTACTGTAAGAATACCAGAAAAGGAAAGATCTCTGAACAATATCTCTAGGGAGCAGAATGAAGATTAATGTGCTAGCACAGCTTTCTAAATTGTCAAACAAAATACAAACGCAATGTTTGCAAGAGTCTGTGGGTTCCTTTCCTACTGTCTTTTGATGCAGATTTCTTGCCTTGTTTTCCTCACTCCAAACTTTACTTCCACTCAGATATTTCATGTCAAGGAGCACAGACTGCTTATTTCTTTTAAAAGTCACTGTAAGAATTCCAGATGTTCATTCTGTTTGTTTTGAAAATCAACTGGCTACGGACTGTTGGAAATGAGACTGAGAATTTTTTTCCCATTGATGATTGTGAACATTTATTCTGTTTAATGGCATTGGCTCCAGTGATTAAAGTAAAACCTAATGTAGCATTCAGATGGGTTTCTTTTTTGATAAGTTCAGGTAACTGTTACATGGGCCAAAAAGCCCTGTGGCTATTTCATCACTGGATGTTATGCCAAGGCCATGTGTCTTTAGAACTATCTGTGCAAGTAATTTATGTCTAGTGTTAAAGGTAGACCAAGCAGGGTCTCACACCACTGAACCTGTCTGCTGCTAGAAAACTCTTATAAACAGAAAAGGGCAATAAAAATCTCTTCTGTCAACTTAAACCAAAAATAAAAGCACAGCAATAACTGAATGTGACAAAAATGGCAATGCTGCCTGCAAGTTTGGGACATGACTTTCAATGCCTTTTGGGACAGGTTCTTCATGATAAAACCTGTACTAGCAATCTGCATGCCTCAGCTTCAAGCAATTTCTGTAATTGAAATTAATTAAAATGCTTACAACCTGCTGTGATCTGAAGTGTCTGTATCTGCCTTTGTTGCTGTTGTTACTGCTCATATTAAAGGGGATGCCTGTTCTTTAATAAACTACATGATCTGCAGGAAATTTGAAAGATTCTGGCAGAACAATGTTGATTTGGGAGACAAAGATCAGCAGTCCAGCAGGTGAATTTTAGCAAGGAAGAGGACTGACCTGTCCTTATTAGTGTTTTTGTGAACATTAAAGCTTCTTTGAAAACATGCCAAAAAATCAGAGGGCCAAATTTTGGTGCTTGCTGCTAGCTGTTCAGGAGCTGCTCTGTTTATCTTACCTAAGTGATCCATTGGACATAGCTGAAGTAGCCTGATGGGGTTTTTTTGAGTGGTGATTATTATGGAGACACCTTCTTTGACCCCTTAACAGATATTCAATGTATAATACATTTAAGGGGAGGCTGCTGACAAGGTACTACTTATCTGCAAGATGTTATTTATCAGCAAGTGGCAGATAAATACTCTTCTGAGGCTGTGGTGGAGGTAACATTTCCTTCTTCTGTCATCACTTCTGCAAAACGTAGCCTGGAAGCAACACTGAATGATAAAACTTCTACCCCATCAGGTAACAGGGCTGATGGAGAGAATCCTTTGGGCTCCAGAAGGGTGACTAAAGGCCTAAATGAGACTTGTCGAGTACTCTCCACATGGTTTGGCCTATGTTCCTGACTCTGCAACCTGAGAACATCTGTGAAAAGAATTAGATTGTTTTCCCCTCTCTAGTGGAAGAATCAATAAAAATCCCTCTTCTGAAATTGCAGCAAACAAATTTCCCTCCAGAAAAAGTTATTTTGTGGGACCAAAATACACCTTTCAAAACAGATATTCCACTGTCTTTGTTCATGTCTCCTACTTGAGCATCAAATGAGCTCAGTAGGGCTTCCCTGGTAAGCTGATAGAACACATGCCCCTAAATGACTAAATCAGTCTGATTCCATTTCTCTCTATTTCTTGTGAGCAACACAGACAGTTCTGATCCAAGTTAATATGCCTCACATTGTAATACTTGCCATGCTATGCATTACACCTCTGCCAGGACCTGAGCATGGATTTTAAAAGGTGTTTTCCCTATTGAATCTCTGCACCTGAATGATGCAGGATGATAAAGCAGTTCACAAAATAAAATAAAAAAAAAAATTAAAATTTGTTAGGGAGCTTAATAAAACCATTGTATAGTAAGTATTATTAAGAGGTAGCTGAAATGTTATTTCTTTTGGCTTTGGTTAAAAGTAGTACCAGTGTCTACCTCAGTCTGCTTTGAAACTAATTAAACCTAAATCTGCAAGGAGATATGCAGCAATTAAGAAAAATAGCAATTAATAAATTAATAAATAAAGAAAAATCTGCTTGAGAACCAAAATGTGTGACTTGCTTAGTTTAAGGCAAAAAAACAACTAGCAATAGTTCTTCAGAATACATTTCTTCTTCTCAGAAGGCATGGAAACTCTGTATGGAAATTGAGCAAAATGAACTTCCAACATTGTCCTGGGTATCTGATGATCAGTTGAAAAGCCAGTTTTTTGTAATGGATCAACACTAGTGCTCATTCATTTTCAAGTTACAACATTTTATTTGGTAACAAAGGAAAGCTAAGAATGTTTAATGCTCCTTCACACAGGTTTCCCCTTACCCCATGGAGCCTCATATGCTTTTTTGTACTTGTAGCAGCTTTGCTTAACAATTCCCTAGAGAAACAGGGACCAAAAGATTATGCAGAAGTTTTGTAAAAGAAAAAAAAATCTAAAGCCACTAAATAAAAAAAAAGAAAGAAGTTATGAAATGTTAAGTGGTTTTCAAATCAATTTTTATGCAGTTGCTTTTAATCAAGCTTTCATAATGTTCATGTACAGTAAAGTTTTCCTGTACTCAATAGCTATATACAGCTATTGCCCGCCAAAAGAAAGGTCATGTTAATGTCCTAGTACCATTCTAATTGCATGAAGTAAAGATTTCCTTACCATTTTTTCTTTCTCATGACTACTGCAGCTTTCTTATGCTCTGTTGAAAAAGCATATTACTGAAACTGTTCTCAGGCAGTACAGTTCATGCCAGATCTGTGGTTTGCACCTGAGCACATGTTAAGTCTTAAGTACTTTGGAAGTGACACACTGTTCACTTTTGAATTTTGTTCAGTAAAAATGTAAATAGGATGGTGATTTTGTGGGCAGTGACTTCAGAGAAATTTATGTGTAGAGCTATAAAACGTCAGTCAAGATCTCTTCCGATCTAAATGCTAAAGATCAGCAGAATTGAAACATAATGTAATAATAATGTATGTGTTCTTTAAATAGCTTAGCTAAGTAACACATAAAAGAAACCAGCAAATTATATTTAAAATACCTTACCATGTTTGTACCTGGTGTCTGAGCACCATCTAGTCGTAGGCAGCTTTCAGAATGGTAGGCAGCTTTCAGCTTTCTAAGGCTTAGCAAGACACTGATCAACTTGTTTTGTCATGTGGGTCTTTGCTCACAAAAATTGAGCATGTTCATGAAAAGACTAGATTCATGCTTATTTTTAAATATAGGCTTAAAACCTTCCTAATTTCTCAATGAACTGTGACTTAAGGGGACTTAAGCATCTGATCACTTCATAGGCAAGATACAGAAATCATGACTCACTACTGTGAGAAGTTGCTGGGCATTTGCTAGGTGGTAATTTTTTGTTCTCAGATCCAGTATCCCAAAATATGAAGTGATATTGCATATTTGGAGGCGTCCCATGGTTGGCATCACATCAAGCTGCAGTGCAAATGCCCCGTAGTTGTTGTGTGGGGATGGCTGCTGGCTGGAGCAGGCTGACTCATATCCCATGTCATTAATTGCTTTCAGCATGCTTGAGCTGTGCCCTGCTGCTCCACTGGGATCCAATGGCTGTCATTTGTTTCCTATCCTATATTGTCCTGCAGTCCTCCCATGTCACATTTGTATGCCAAGCTATTGTGCAGCACAGCCTTATTTCTCATGCTGTAAAACCTTTTTTTTTCAGATAGAGGGGACCATCTAGAATTGAATTAAAAGTCTGACTCTGAGCTCTCTGAAGGACAGTGTTACACATCTCTATAGATGCTATTCTGAAGGAACTTTGACCTATATTGCGCTCTTTCTATTTAGATCTAAACATTCCTGTCTGCAAAACCTTGAAATCCTTCTCAGTGGCCTGCTTCAAAGGAAGAGCCTGTGTCTGTGCTCTTTTCATTGCTGTAGACCTTCTATCTGTCCTGCTTCAGTTTAGCCATGGCTGTGGATCCTGGGCCATGTTAGAGCAGAGAGGAATGGAAGAACTTTGGTTTGAAAATTCAAATGTCCCATATCAGTGCCTGGAAAGATGGACAGGCAGATACCTGCCCTCCCTGTTATTCCACTATTGTTTTGCCTAATTGTCTCCCTGCTTCACATGCTTGACAGCCTAATCTCTTCTCCAGTGACCAGCTCTGGCAGAGTTTCATCTCTGTAATTCCCTGACAGGGCATGGTATCATAAACCCTAAGGGCTGGGTGTGTGCAGGGGTCCTGGCAGAGGACTGCTGGAGAGCATCACTACAGGTCTCCAGAGGGTTTCTGCCCAAGAGTTACCAGTAATGGATAACCATCAAGCAGAGTACTCTGGCTTGATGGGTATTGTGTCAGGGAGCTTCCTTTTCGCCCAGGCCACTGGGACTACACTTCTGCATTTGGAAAGGCCTGGTGTAAGTGATCACTCTCTCTTTCTCTAATCATAGCAGTGTATATATAAAATTTTTCCACTTTATACCTTGTATTTTGAAATCTGGAGGTAAGACCTAGCATTGTTTCTTCACATTACCTTCTCTTTCAAATACTGAGCACTGTTTTCCTCAATCCATAAGTCGCAAATTACTTTCCTGCAAAATTGCTGCTGCCAACAGTACTTCTGCATTACCTTCCTGTAGTGTTGATTCCTTGTTTTCACAGTAGCATTTCAGCTTTTGATTCAAGGAGGACACCCTTACATGAAGAGTACAAATATAATAGAAAATGTTGTTCATGTTGCTTCAACAGCCTTGCTGCTTTTGGTTTAGCTGGATCATGACTGTTGCATCCCTAATAAATTGGGGCCAAAGTAAATGACTGGATTTGCTTTGTCTTCAGTCATGAACTTTAAAAACCATTCTTCCAGCAGCACATGAACAATAATATTAATTTGTGTTGTTATATTCAACTCTGCATGAAAGGATGACATCGGTTTTGGTTTTAATTTCTTTGGCATGTTTTTCTTAGGATAGATGTTACATGGAAGAAGAGCTAAAGACATTTCTTGGAGTGACATCTCCAAGCATTAAAATAGTTTATTCTCTGTTGTGTATGGCTATACATCCTACAGAAAACTTGTGAATGATGGTGGGCCAGTTATAATCCAGTTAAAATACCAAACTGTCTCACTCCTGTGCTTCCCCCTATTTCTCTGTTGTACCCAGCCTCTCCTCTGGAGCTGGAGCCTCTCCTCTGCCTGGGGCTCACATGAATGAGCTCTGAAGTGGGACACATTGCCTTTCCAAGCACCAGATCACAGTGTTTCACTGGAGCTCCTCTGTGCCAGGTTAAAGGACATGGGTCCCCTTGGCAAGTGCAAGGCAGCGGCTGCTGCACCGGTCATGTTGTGTGTACTGAGCAGAGGCCAACTAGAATAAAGTGTATTTGCAGGCTGGCTGGCCTTGCAGTGTAGGAGGTTGGATCACATGTTCACATGTTGATGAGAGAGAGACAAATTGGAAAATGCCCTTAAAAAGGGGAGGATAGTGGATGAGGTCAGCAGGGGAATGACACCGAGAAGCTGGGAGAGGTGGGAAAGTGTCATTGTATTGGACAGTGTGGGCAGCAAACATTAGGGGAGGTGTAGGAGATGGCAGTGGGTATGGACCCATCCACTGTCATTAGACATTGTCCATGTACCATGTCCTGGTACCTTCCAATACAATAGGAATTTTTATTTCTGTGACACCCCACAGGAACAAAAAAGAGATGCCTATTGTCACTTCCCTGTCACCACACTGAAATTAGCCATTCTGGCACCCGTCTTATCAGTATGCTTAATTCCACAGCTTGGACTTTGTTCTTAGAACCAATATTCAGCACTGGATAATGTCACTGAAATACAAATGTGAGAGCAGGACCAAAAAGGATCCCAAAGCCTCTCCTCGCTCAAAGGCTGGCACAGTAGGTATCTAAATGTACTTTGATATGGTAAACTCTATATGTGATAGCAGAGAGTAGCAACTTATTGAGTACTTCAGCTGGAAGCAGAAAACTGACATAATGAATTTCTAAGCTAATTCAAGAAATGATCCATTAAGTTCAGATAAGGGTCACTTACATCCCATCTGAAATATGTGAATTACTCAGAGGATGTATTGATGGGCTGTTCTTTAGGACACAAGATGGTAAACAAGATGCTCTTTGATGCCTTTTTTATGCAAAGGGTAGAGTTTTCTATTCAGCTAGCCAAACATTTCTATATAATGGAACTGCTTTCCATTTCAGAGCAAAACTTGGGATTATTTTGTGATTTTCTTTTTCTGTTAGAATTCCAGGGGTTTTTTTTAAACAAAAAGAGAAAGCTACTAAAGTTGGATAGTAGTTTGGTTTCACATTTGGGAAGAGGAGTGAAAGATTTTTAATATTATTTTCTGTGCGATTCTGTAATTAAATTGATTTAACAAGGACTTGATATAGTCCATTTGGCAAAAATTCAAAAGTAGGTATGGGATGGGGTTTTAAATGAATTGTCTGTTGTGTATTTGCCTTGCTCTTATTTTACTTCTTCTTTTTTTTTTTTTTTTTTTCCTTTTAATCAGCTTTATTGGCTTCTATCTGTTTTCATAATTCTCATTGTGGAATTGGCTGAAGTGTTTATTAGTGTTTCATGATATAAATGTTTTAAGCCATCTCTCTTCTGGGTGATTTAGGGCTGAATTAGCTACGTCAAAGAGGAAATGTCTGTTGGTTGTTCTGTGATTGTGTCTGTCAAGACCAGGACTTCATGGCACATAAAAATCCAGATACGTGTGGAAGGAGCTCTGGGCTTTTGGGTTAACCCTGGTGTTGGAAAAGTCACTCCATCTGTCTAGGCTTAGTTTTTACCTCTCTGAAATGAAGATGACGATAGCACTCTAAGTGAAAGATTTTTTTCCAGTATTCATTTGGAAAGTGACCTTTACACTTCTGAATCTCCCTTGTGACTGCGTTCCTTGCCCAGCAGCAGCCAGGTGTTGTGGTGGAAGCAGCCTGTCTTAATTTGAAGACAGGTATGCTTGCTAGGAAAAAAAAAAAACCAGGAGTCTTTCTCCTGCAATGAAGAAAGCAAACCTCCTCTCTCCAAATTGCTATACCTTTAGAATTAAAGGGGCTCCCAGACAAAGAATTTGGTATTAGAATAACAGTTCTTTACTAATGAGTCTAACAAGATGAACAAAATAACAATAACTATAGTATTAATACCAAACTGGGTTAGGAAACAGTCACAGGTTTTTCTCCGATGCACCTTTCTGGGCGGAGAGGGGGAGGGGACAAGGAGTCCCGAGGGACGAGATGGATCTGAAGGTCTGCAGCAGTAGTTGAAGCTGTAGAAAATGTCCTGGCAGACAGAAGAAATGGCGTGGAGAAAACCCAGAGTAAAACCGAAGCAGCCGTGGGTGCAAAGGGATGGGGCAGCAGCTCCCGGCAGGGCAGGGAGAGAGAGACCAGGGTCTGAATTCTCGGCGGACCCACAAAAGTCACTCCGAGCTCAGCTCCAGGTGAGGTCTGGCCAGATCTTTCTGGAGTCAAAAACTGTACCCCTCTGTTCTTTCTGAGCCCCCCAGGAGAGAGGTGGAGTCAGTCTTACTCTTTTTTGACAGTTACTTCTTTTCTCTTTTTCAAGTACTTTAAAGTGTTCATAAGTACCCAGCAATCAGCTTCTTAGCCACTCTTTTGGGAAAAAATTCTACAAGAAAACAACTCAAAACCCAACACAGCCCAAGGAGCTGTGTGGGACAGGAAAAAGCATTTGGAACTTTATCAGTTCCTTCTACACAGACCACTATGAGCTGGGGTTTTCTTGTAAAAGAAGAATATAAGGTAACATGCTGAACTGAAACACAGCCTGTGCTAGACATATTGGAATGAGATAATTCTATCCTATTTGTACCTTTTTAACCCACATCTAAGGGAAACAGGATTCTTTTTGAAAAATTCTGTGAGATCTCAAAGTGAAAGGTGTGGGACGATATTATTTGTCTTGTGGTGTTTTCTTGAAAAAAAAATTGAATGCAAGAAAAAATAGAATAAGAGAAAATGTGAAAACAATGGGAAGAGAAAAACTGCTTTTAGCCTTACAGAGTAGTCATTGATTCATGAAAGCACAAGGATAATTCGTCATTGTACAGCTTTCAGACAAGAGCTAGAATATTCACTTTGAATTAAAGACTAGAAACATGTTAATGAACTGATAGAAGCCAAAAAAAAATCAGTTAAAAAACTCAGCAGTTAGAGGACTAGACAGTAGGAAAAGAGAGGGAAAAGTAGTGAAATGGTGGGATGGAGCATGAGCAAGGAAGAAATATAGCTGTCAGAATTGAAAAGGAAGATAAACTCAGAGAAAAATCAAAATTGCTTTTCTATATCAAGTTCAGAAAGAGGAATTCTGGGACAAAAATAGAGTTCTAAGTTTGTTCTTTTTTCCCTGAAAAGATTTTTTTTCTAATTCTGATTTTTAAAAATTTTATCTGGCTTATTCTGAAGAATGATCTAGATAATGTGGAAAAAGAAATTATTTCTAAAAATGCTAAACAATGCATTTGAATATGCTGTACAGACAAAAGGTTTTACAGTATCTTTCAGGCCTTCAGGCATCATGTGGCACAATTAACTGAGTACTGTGTGTAATCATGGTCATGGAATGTTGCTAATTTTGATGTCAGCTCTTATCTTTTGTATGCATTTGTATTCAGCAAAGAAAAACTAAATCACAATTATAAAAAATGCTTTTCCTATGTTTGATATTTGTCAATTCCTTTTACAAAATTGTTACATATTTTGACTTACGAAATTGAATTCTTGATGAAAAAAATTATGCATATGATCTTGCATGGAACAATTGTGGTAAAGAATAATATTTTGCATTTGTGCAAAAAGATTGATTTGAAAGCAGGCCTGTGTCAGTAGTTAGATGTGTAAATTATTTGAGAGAGAAATAATAAGGAAGGGGACTTACTCAAGGTCAGATGGCCTCAATGAAAGAACTGGAAGCTTTTTGCTTAACTGAAGCCCTCTAAATAAAGGCTTTTTTTCTTGTTATGAAAATGGGGACTGGATCAGTGCTGTGCTTATGAATTGCATAGACTTTAGTCTGTCTTTCTCGAATTTTTCAACTGTCTTGGATTCCATGGAAGAAACTAGAACAATGCTTGCTCGAAACACCTCAAATTTGATATTATGCAACTTTCTATGAATATTAACTGGTGCGACTCTGCGGGTGCTTCCTTTTGGGAGGGCTCTGAGGTTGCTGGGGATATGCACACAGCTCTTGTGTGCTATATTTGGCAGAGCTTGGGTCCATCCCCCTGTGTTCTGCCAAGAGCAACTGGTCTGTTTGTTCCAGGGCCATGGAACCTGAACAACCTCTCCACTTGAAATGCAAAGGCACAGAAAGTCTCCTGTAGTAGGCACAAAGAGGTTGTTAGAGCTCTGTGCTGCCTTGTTTCCATTCAAAGGTCTTGCTCATTGAGTAGGAAAGACTACAGGGCGTGGTGGGAGAAGCAATTGTGACAGGCACTTTTTTTTTCCTGACTGTATTGCTAAAACTATGGAAAGTGGGGACACATTACAGGGTTGTGCAACAGGGTTTTTTAAAGGACAGTAGAGCACAAAACTAATTCATGAGACCCCAAAGGAATTGTGAACAGCCCATAAGAATCCAACTGGGAATGGCAATTCTATGAATGATACTTTGACCATTGGCCATTCTGTTGTTGTTTAGCTCTCTCCAATATCTTTATGCATATAGATTTATTGTGACACAATATTTAAGCTGTGCTGTGGCTGTGCCAAATTGAGCTAATGAGAATTATGAGTCCTAGTAACCTGCTTGCCACTTATGCTCAAAATGTTTCATACCCATGCATAGATTAGTTTGGAATTAGTCATGTGTATGAATTCAGTTGTTACTTAGTTGTTCACATACAATCCTTAATCCTTTTAATTTCCCCTGTATATTATCATTCATTGTCTTCCAGTGAAAATCACTCTTGTTTCCCACGTGTTTTCCCCAGTTGTTCTCTGGAATGTTTTCTGTCTTGGCTTGGCCAAGGGCATTTCTGAGATGTGAAACCTTGATACAAAGCTAGGCTGAGTGAAACAGTTTGAAAAAGTTACCAGCTAGCTAAAGAGAGATGGCCATCTCTCTTTAGATGATTTAGATTTAGATTGGACTAGATCTTAACTTTGAGGTTACTTCAGACTGGTTCCTACCCTGCATTTCACAGTTGAGTCCAACTGTAGAAGAAAAGAAGTGACATGACTATCTGCAATCCTGAGCTCTGAAACTGCTGATTATGTGGCACTGATGATTTGTACTGGGGTAAGAGCCAGCTGGCTGTGTGGATGTGGCTTTAAATTGCTTTCTAATGAATAACAATATGGCTCAGCTTGGTATGAACAGGAAGTGCCAGGCAGAAGAACTGTCACTCCAGAACATGAATCAGAAGATGAAATTAAGGACTCACATAAATGCATATATTTCAATGCCTACACATTTGGCATTCCTGCACAGGCAAATGATCTAATAACAGCACCCCTCACATACCTTGGATCCACAGGAAAAGAGCCAGTGTTGTCTTGAGTGACATACAGAACACATAGGTGAATGGTATTTTTAGCCTAGCCAAAAATAATTTTTCCATGCACTCCATAGATTGGTATAGGTTGGCTTTAGTGCTTGCAACTGCTCTGTCTACACCTCCTTAGTGGCTGCCACAAGCTCCTTTTGTTATCTTTTAATTGGCAAACTCACCTCTCTTTTGCCTCATGTAAATTGTGAGCCATGAGAAGACCCTTGTCTTTGAAGGAGCCCTCACAGAGTTGATGGCTTCAAGACTGTTTTTAATGGGATAAGTCCACAATACAAGACTCCTCATATTTCTAAACACTAAGAACATAGCTTCTTTGGGCAAATATGTGTTCTGTTCTGGTTAAGTAACTGCCCAGGCAGATCACTATGACTTTAATTACACTTGGGGGTGATAAAGCTATACCTCACAGAGAGACCTAAATGCAAGAGAGGGTCACAAGTTAATAATTTGATGTCTTCTATCCAGTCAAGTTTTGTTCAGTATTTGTTCTGATTTGGGATCTTTCTTTTTTTTCCATTGACCATTTATTAACTGGTGACACAGAAACATTCAATGTCCTTTGTTCCAACTGTTGGCCCATTTCTGTAAAAAATTTTTTCTGAGTCACATCCCAAACCATACAGACTCCTTTCATTGCCATGACAACAACAAGGCATGCCAATGTTAGCAAAGTCTGCTGGAAAAAGAGAAGTCAGTAAAATCAAAACACATTGAGGTATTTCAAATATAAATTCCCATTTTCTGAAATGATCCAAAATTATCATGCATTGTGGAAAAGTAGTTAAGAATAAACCCTATATAAATAGCATAGCCTCATGCTGGATGTTTGGTCTTGTCCTAGGCAGTGTATAATAAAACAAGGTCTTACAAAAATAGTGAGACTGGAATTGGTCATAGCCCTGGTGAAATGTTTGGATCAGAAGAGGATGAAGAGTTAAACGTTGTTACTAAAACAGTAAAAGATAATTACTAACAGTTTCAGAAAAATGTTTGATGTTAAATTGTGTATTGTTCTGTCATCATACCTTTTTCTTCATTGCTTAAGATTAAAAGTACATTTGATGGGATTACGTAACAGTACATTTTGAACAAATAATGCAGTAACTCATGCCAAATAATAGGGAATTATTGATGTAAAACAGGTCTTGTAGAGCTAAATTCTGGAAGAAATCTGCCTGACTCCAAGGGAAGCTGGGGAGCAGCAAAACTGTAGGTGGGACTGGTGGGACTTGAGAGGTCTGCAGTCATCATGAAGGATTATTTCTGTTTTAAAGAGGTGAGAGCACAGAGATAACAGAGATACTATCTACTGTCTCCTTTCCCTTGAAACCTCCATGATCATATGGGCTTTCTCATGGCCTCCCAATATGCTTTGAAGCTAAGATGGAATCTGCTTTGGAGAAATAGAAGAATGAATGTCCTGCAGTCAAGGACATTATGGGCTGAACTCTTGAGATTTGTAGTTTTGAATACTTCCGCTTATGTTTGCTGCGAAGGAGGTGTAGAGGATGAATGATGTTGCCCACTGAAAAGCTGTGATTCAGGTATTCCTGGCCTATATCAAGGGTTGTCCCATAAAACTCTTTTCAACTTTTTTTGTTACTTTCACTCTGTTAATATATAGCTGCAGGTGGCTATATGGTTCATCTTTCCTCTTGTATGTCCTCAGGGTACCTAAATGAGTTTCAGAAGCCTCTGCAATTTTCAAAGGATGCAAGTGCTATGTTTTCATTTAAGGATCGTTGACTCTCAGATGAGGTGGCTGAAATGTGGTGACAGCCATTGGTAGCGTTAGAGCAAATAAAGACTTGTTCCCCATATTGATATCCTTATTTTCAGACCTATTGGAGCTACTGTAGGCTAGAATGCTCTGTTTTGTTTGGGTTCTCAGTAATTCTGACAATACTTGCCTGCTTAGTACAGGGTGATGGAATAGTCCTCCTCACCCTGCATCACTTGCCACGCTGTTTTATTCCAGTTCAGAAGTTCCTGAGTCCAGATGGTTGTAGATGCAGACATCAGCTTAGACATTGGGGTCTAGCTCTGAAGGAGAAACTGTGGAAGTCATTTGACTTATTAAAGATTGTAGTTAACATCAAATGTTAACAGTTGCTATCTAATAAACAAGCTTCATGTGAGAATTCACAAAGAATAGCAAGGGTTATCCAGTGTAACTTAAATTATGAGTTCAGTGAGTCTCTGAAAACAGCCCTTGTACCTGTCTCTAGCCCTGCACCTGCATCCAGGCAAACAGCAAGGGGAGAGCCCTTGTCTCTCAGTACTGCAGTGATTGATGGGCTGGGTCAAGACTTGACAAACAAAACAGAAAACTTTGCAGTTTAGTGAACTTAATATTTAAGTGTATGCAACTTAAAAGCATTAGACATTCGCAAACCTAGGAATTCCTTGAGACTTGTAGAATGCTTGGCTGCAGGTGATGCCTGCAAGGCATAAAAGCTGCAGTTAATGATAAGGTTTTGTCTTCATATTGTGACTAATGTTTGTGGGTGTGGAGCATATGAGCATGGAGAAGATCACACATTGCTGAGTTTGTCTGTTTATTCTGCTTTCTCTTCCATGGAATGGCAAATCTTCCGGACATGTCTGCACTAAATGTGTTGTCATGTATCTGTTGATTTTTTTCCAAGTTCATTTTACATAGTATCCTTTAGCCGACATATTTGAAATACTTAAGGAATGCTTTAAAATGTTTTTATAATTTACCCCATTTTTGGTGGTATTTGTTAGTACAGATGGTCTTATCAATAAAAAAGCTGGTCATTCACAGCAGAGTTTGACTATGACTTTAGACAAAAGATTAGCTGGTGTAGTTAGGGGTACAAAACTAAAAAGAATCTTACAACATATTGAATAAAAATGGATTGTCTTGACCATCATCCTGTGGGTTGATGTTACATGGGTAAATTGCTAGCAGAGACTTTTTTCTTAGTCTGTGATTTTTAGCTTGGTTGAGTCAGACTTTTCAAAGCAAGGCATTTGGGATTTATTCTGATGCAAAACACTGCATCCCTGAGTTGCCTTTTAGGGGGCAGAATGAAATTCAAGCCATCAATACCTGGGATGTGTCTCCAAAGTGGCCAGTGACATTTAGAACAATTTTGGTTGAGACTTGTGTCATTAAATGCAACAGTCTCTCCAGGAAACTGAGCTCTACCCTAAGGGACCTAAGTCCTAAGGGATCTCCCCTAACTTCATAACTCAGAATAAAGTATTAAGGCTACTGAGGAGAGATCCAGGAAACATGGGCTGTAGCTCAAGGACATAAGGATGGGATCTCTAGTCCACTGGTACTGCGTCTGAGCCAGCCATCAGCCCATGCCTTGGGAAGGAAAGGCAGAAGCACAGAGTAAAGTGACCCCAGATATTGTAGGCCAATATAGGTCCTTTCTGTGGGCCAGGGTGTTTTCCAACCAGGGGAGATAAACTTTGATAAACTGTGATGGTTTTTTTTTCTTTACTGTATTTTTCCAGTCTCTTTTTGAGTCGAGGGAAACTTCTACTATATTTGTAGAACACTAAGGTGTTCTACAGATTAATTATATGTGAATGAGGAAATAGTAATTATTTTCCTTGTTCTGAATTTTTCATCTACTAATTCCTCTTCTTTATGTTCTAGCCCTTCCACTGGAAGAGTGTAAACAATCATTCCCTGTTCACCTATTCACATCACTAATCTTTGTAAGCGTCCATTGTATTCCTACTTTAGGCTGATGTACTGAAACATATGAAGTCCCTTCCTGCATGGTTTTCCTCTTGGTTGTCAGCTTTCCCACTTACTTAGTACATGAATGTCGACTGATTCAGTAGTGACATCCCTAGTATTGTATGAACTTTACCAATTCACGGGGATATAACTCAGATTTCTCATTGTGTTGTTTCTTGCCACTGTGGCTTCACTGATCTTGGTGTGCTATTGTTGCTGCCACCATCTAAGCCTGTGACAGTGTTTGCTGTATCCTTTATCCTATTTTAGGATTGCAGTTTCACCACTCAGTGACAGTTCTACTATTTGTTATGTTGTTAATTTTGTTTAAGAAAACGCTTTAATATACTCCTTCCAGTCCACTGATGTGATTCGTTCTGCACTTTTTGTTCCTGCATACGGCATCCATTTCTCTTTTCACTGACTGTCCAATACATGAATTCCATCAGGATCCCCACCTAAATTAGGTGCTTCGTTTCCCTGACCTCTTTCTTTGGTCGGTTTTATGCAAAAGCATTTGTCTGCTCTGCCTTGCGCTTGCAGAAGACCAATGAAATGACCGTTTGGGCATCGTCTCCATTCCCAGCGCCTGCAGAACTTCCATTTTGCCGGGACAAGCCGAGTCCGCCGCAAGTTCTGCCGCCGCTCCATCCTCGGCGGCGAACCGCGCGTGTCCGCGCACGGGAGGCGGGGAGCGGCCGGCGCGCTCGCGAGAGTCGCGCGGTAGCCCCGCGAGATCGGCGGCTCCCCGCCCGCGTCATGTTTTCGCTGTGACAATCCGGGCCGGGAGGACGCGGCTCCCGGCGGGATCTCCGTGCTCTGCTCCCCCCACTCCATCGGCTCCGCGGGGCTCCTGGGCCGAGCGCCGCCGCCTACCCCCGCCGCTGCCTGGTGAGTGCGTGGCCGCGTGGGGCAGAGGAGCGCGGGCAGGGGCGGGAGGCCTGGGCGAGCCCAGGGCCGAGGAGGCTCTCCCCGCGCCCTCCCCTCCCGACAACGCCGCGGGGCCGCAGCCGCAGGCATCCGGGAGCGGGGAAAGGTGCAGGCGGCCATGAGGAAAAGGGGAGGCAGGTGGGGCCGGTCAGACGTCACTGCCGTGTTGCTGAGGGTGGGAGTAGGACGACCGTCCTTTGGCAGCTCTTCTCTCTTCGTAGGGGTTTTTTGTGGCTCTTCAAAGCTGTATAAACTGTACGAATTCTGCGTTGTGCTTCGGCTGAGGCATCGAAGCCTGTGCTTTTTCCCCGTGAGCCTTATGAATGCGGTTGTAGTGTGGCCGCACATTTTCCCTCTAAGTGTTAAATGCATCTCTGGCTACGTGCATCCCAGGTGGATCCGGCAAGGGTCACAAAATTTAGTCTGAAATTTGTCATGTTTGCCTTCGTCAACTGTGTGCATGACCGTAGGTAGGTGTTCTTTGTATCTCCAGATTTGTTATCTGAATTGCACCGTCTTCCCATGGCGTATTTGCTAGCTCTTGCTTTCAATACTGAAATATTATATGTATACTTTTACTTAAGGATGATTTATTTTGTATTTCAAAGTGTAGTCCTAGCAGGTGTTTTGTTGTTGTGTTTCGGATTTTTTTTTTCAACTGCATATGGTTAATTTCATTGAAATGTGGCTGTACACAAGCTGCTTTTCATGTGTTTTTAAAGAGCAAAATCCTATTGCTATCCCCTCTCCCTTTCACAGTATATATAGGAGAGGTTTAGTGCAGATGAAACATTTTCATTTCTGTTGTCACATATCTAAGCTGCTTGTTTCCTCATGAATGGTGTCATGTGCTGTGGCTGGAGCTGTGTACTCTATATGCATGTATACATATACTGTATGTATCTGTATATGTACATGTGTATATTGTCTCATGAGGTAAATCAGATCTGTAGTTTAGCAGAGTGTTCTCTGCTGGTATTTCATAATAAACCTCAGAGCTCCAAGTTTACATGTGCTGAATTTAATGCTCCTTGTTAGAGACCCCATATATACCACATTGGGATGTGGGTCTGCGGAGGACTTGGATCTCAGGGTTAAGTCTCACATAGTTTTGGGGAAAAATATAATAGGTATTTAATCTGGAAAGGTAGACTGTATACCTGATCAGTCTGCTACTGCTTCCCCATTCTGAGAAGAATCTGTTTTTTGCATGAAAGATTAAAATCTGTACAATGTTGTGCTACTGGACAAGGCCGTTGCCAGTCTCCTGTATCCTTGCACCTATGAGGAATTTGTTAGGTGGTTTTATCATAGTGGTTGTGTTTTAAAATGAAACATCTTAAAGCTTTTTATTTCTGAGTGCAAACCTGTACTGAGGTTTTCCTCTCTGCTCCTGTGTTCTTATTTAAATATGTCATGTATGTTTTGTTCTTGGAACGTTAAGACTAAACATGTTTTTGTGGTTGCAAGTGTATAAATTGAAGGGGAAGTAAGTGTTGAAATGTTTTTTTTTGAAACTGTGTAAAGGAAGTGTTAATCTAATTATTAATTAAGCATAGGGATGCCAAGTCTTTCACTTATTTTTGCTGATAGACTGCATGGCATAGTAAGAATATAACATAGCATTTTTTAATTAATTTAATCTGTGAATTGAAAAATAGTTTACCAGTGAAGACTTATGGTTTTGTTGTTTCAGAACTGAATTAAATGGATAGTAGTTAGTTAGGAAACGGTTTAAGTGACTTGACTAAAGATCTTTGTTGGTTTTGCCTTTAATTTACTAATCTGAGGTGGCCATAATCTTTATTTTTCAAAGAAAACAGTACAGAGATCCTCTGCATATTTTAAATTCTCAGTAATGACTGGAGTAGGACCATTTTAAAGATGGGGAAAGCTACATGTGAAATTAGCAATAATATTTGTGTTTGAGTAGAAAAATTATGTTTGTTTAAGTACTTTCGTTTAAGACATTAAGACACACGTAGTATTCTAATCTTTCTTTCTGTTTTTAGTGTAATTATTCTTGTAATACTCATGGGGTAGAGATGCACTTATACCCATTTTAAAAATAAGTAATGAATACAGAAATTATATGTATTTCAGGTAGGCTTGGTGGAGCAGGCATTTGATTTCCCGTCACAGGTTCTTAGGAAGTCATTAGCCTTTCAATACAACAGTCTTAGATCCTGTACAGATACTTAATCTTCCTCTGTTCATGTAATTCGAGAGATTTTTATCTTGCACTGATGTGTTTCAGTTAAAACTAGGATGCAATTCTCTAGGCTGCTTTGACTTCCTGCCGTCAAAGTCGTCGTATTGAATGGTGAGTACTGTGCTGGTTGTGTTTCCCGTGATTGGCTCTCAGAAGTTTCTTTTTGTCTATCTCTCTTGTAGTGACTGACAGTCAAATGGAATGTTCAAATCTTGTAGGTATTAGCGCTTTAAAAACAACTGAAGTTGCCCTCAGAAATTGAAGCTCTGCTGTCACAGGGCTTCTTGAAATAACTGCCAGTGTGCTGCAGCTGCTTGCTGTGCATTAGAGTCATTAAGAGTAACCCTTGTAAATTCCTAATTTTAAAAAAGAAAGCAAAGCCAGCCTGGAGCCCAGTGGCTGCAGGATTTGCCCATCAACAGCAAGCATAACTATGATCTTGGAACTGGCCAGGTATATTCCCTGGCCTGGGTTGCCTGTTGTGATTGACCTGATGTCACCAAGCTAGTTGGGATGATGTTCAGGTGGCTCAAGCAATCGTCTCTGCTGGGAGCTGGCATTAATTTGCTGCTTAAAGAAGAGCCTGCAGTTTAAGTCCTCCTTACTAGTAATATTTTTTTTTTCTGTCAGGACTAGATAATACTGAAATTTCATCCTCAAAATATTTCCTTACAAATGCATGAATTTACACAACAGAAGTTTCTTTTTCAATTAGTTAAACCAGTTCTCTGAGTCAAAAAATGCAGATATTAATGGGAAGTGTTAACACAAAGGGACATCCGCAACTCAGTTTGGCAACCTACTTCAACGTCTCACCACCCTCATTGAGACGTTTCTTCATTATATCCAATCTAAACCTATCCATATTCAGTTTAAAACCATTTCCTGATGTCCCGTCACCACAGGCCCTGATAACAGGTATTTCTNCCTGCTGCAGTCCCACTTTCTGCTTACATACATCTAACTTGAAAGTTGAATTGTAGTTGAATTTTGACTGTCTGTATATATTGCACTCTCCTGTCCATTGCTGAGCTTCTCAATTCCAAGTCATGATTTCTAGTAAATACATCTTCAAAATTTTTGTAGTTTTTGCAAGAAAATGGGGACAGTGGTAGTGCTAAAATCTCTCCAGAGTTTTCATCTCTTTACCAGTGCAAGATCAGGCACCTTTCCTTGCTCAAATTGTTGGGATGTTTTTGATGCATGGGAATTTCTGCTTCTCAGCTCCTCTTCACGAACTGCTTTTGGTGATTGTGTATGTAGAGTGTCTTGCATTCTCAGCTTTTGTTTCAGTAACCTTAAAGCATCTGAAGAAGTAATGGATTAAATTGATTTTTCTAAGTTTATCTGCTGAGCAATAATGATAATTTTTGTTTCTCTTCTGCTTGGGTAGATTTTGTACAGCCCTCAGGAGTTTACATTGACAAACCATGATTAAGTTTTTGTATCACTTTCTTTTTAAACCCTATGGACAAAAGGGCAAATAGCTTTAATTTTGTATTGACATAAAAGTAACTGTCTTCCTTTAGTCTGTCTCTGAAAAGTTTTTTGGAGTGACCAGTTGCGGCCAGCTGTATGCATAGAGTTGTAATAGTTTCAATACTATACCTGATAAGGAATGAATAAATAATCCCACAGGAACCTAAAATCATGTAGGAAGACTGAAACTGGAAAAATATAAAGTAGAACCTTACCATGACTTACTTAACAAATAAAGGTTAGGTGGAATTCAATATTTGGAAAGAAAAATTGATGGTTGTTTGCATAATTAATATTATCCTGAATGATGATGTCATTCATTCATTTGGTTTCCATATGCTGAACAGGAGGCTAATACAAGGAGGAAGGATAGTGGCCATTGTGCTCGATGGAGACAGATGTTCACGTACATTAATGCTGGTGTGTATTTCACTGTAATGTTTCAGGAGTGAAGAACAATCTGCTGTAGTTGCTGTTCTTGGTTTTTCTAGGTTAGTTCCATTTGTTCCTTGCTTCCCATTCCAGATTTGTAGGAGACCGCAACTCATTTTTTCTGCGGTGTTTTACAGCAGAAGAGTTCTAAGTGCTTATGCTAGGAAAGTAAATGTTGAAACTTTGAAGAGATTCCACTTGTATAATGCAGCTGTAATACTGTCATCAAGGTGAGGTAGTAAATAGAAACATACTGCATTAGATTTTCTGTCATATGTTAAGTAAATTAGCTTTTCCAGAGCTGTGATTGGCAATGAACTCAGAACTTATACTTTATCAAAAATTATCTAAAATAACATCCCAGAATAAAGTTATTTAGTAGTCAGTGTCACTTGTGAATTAACTGAATTATATTCTTAATGAGCTCCTAGAATTATTTGATTATTCTGATTGTGAAATCTTGCCTGAGTTTTGCATGAGCCAAAAAATGCTTGATTTTTCTGGCCCATCACAGAAGTTGATCTCTCACCATTGCAAACAAAGCTTTAATTACTTGTAACAGCAAGAGCTATAGTGTGATCTGACTGCCATCTGTTTAAATGTTAAATTTTCTAATCATTTATAGAAACTACCTAGGTGACATCATGCTGAAGGGACCTTCAGCACAGAAGGTACTCTAGGAGCCCCTCATGTTGAAAATAATAAATGGAGCTGTTGCAGACTCCAGGAAGTTCATTGTCAATGAACACACAGTGGAGAGCTCTGTATATGTGTGTGGTACAACACCACAGGAAGGCAATGAATAGAATTCAGTTTCACAACCAGATCTTCATATTTAATGTTGGTGTTTCCTGCCTCTGATTTGACTGTACAGATGGACTTCTTGTGTTACAAGCTTTTGTAATTAGGTTCCTATAAAATAAATGTAGTCATCGTCTTACAAAGGTAGCTGAAATTGCTGATTGCAGAGAGGGAGAGAGCTTGTGAGATATATTTTTCCTCTGAGGAAACTTTTTGATTTTTAGGACATCCAGTATGTACAGCTTTATAGGTGCAGTTTTTCAAGAGCTTTGCCAAAAATAAAGCTTTCGGCTACTTTTGTAGGACTTTTAAGAGCCTGAGCCCTTGACTTCTGTGAGAATAATTGTTTTTGTGTGTGCTTGATTTCTGCTGTAGTCAGGCTAAGTTAAAGAAAAATGAGGTGGTATGTAGCATTGTTAAATTCTGTCCTTGTTATATCTTTAGTGTGTGTGCTAGTGTCACTGATTTAAGAAAATGGATTTTCTTCATACTGATTGAAAATACTGTATATGATTTTATGCATTTTATATGTTGGAAAATCTCCATGGACTGTGAGAAGTTCTGCTTAGCTTAAAGACTAGGTTAAAATACTTTCCCCTTGTTTGTTGTGTTAATTTGACAAAACTTTATGTAAGATCAATTTTGCTTTTTATCTCTATATGTTTACTTCTTTGGGCCTTGTACAGGGAGGAAAGCTGTAACATAACAATTAAGCAGGAAGATTCAAGTTTGTACAAGCAATGGGAAATCACTGTGCTTCAAGATTTACCTACATTTCTGAGCTGAATGTTCAGATTTTCCTTTTCACAGCCTGAGCAGCAGTTGCACTTTTTATCTCCTTATCTATGGACTTCTATTATTCTTGCTGGATTACCAATAATTACCTGCTTTGGCATGAGGTAGTGCCACATGTTAGAGATGATGATGTTTGGGGGGGAAAAAAAAAAAAAAAAGGCCCTAAAATCAGCTCCTCCCTTCCACATGTTTTGCTGGCTTCTGTCTGTTGATAAATTGAGTGTGTGCGCTAAGGGCTAAAAAAGCAAAACTTGTTCTGTGGGGAAACGGTGCTGTTATACTCTCTACTTAAAAAAAGCAAGATAATAATCCTGTCTTCTACTTTTTGAGGATATTTTCTACAACTTTCTTTAAAACAAAACATAAACCCCTCAATTTTTTCTTGTAGTGACTTTCATACTCATATTCCTTCCTGCAGGAATTCAGTGTTATGTCTCTGGCATTGCCTAGAGCTGTTCCGGATCTGCCTGATCCCCTCAAAAGGAGCTACAGAGTGTGAGGTAGCCACACTGTACAGCCCAATCTCCACCTTTCTTTAAATTGTCCCAGCAATCTTTCTCTTAGATCTACACACAGCAATTACTGACAAGCTTTTTTAAATTCTAAGCATTTTTAAAAATACAGTCCCTAGGAGGGAGGGTCCTTTTTAATTATATTAGAATAAATTTGTTGGCTGCTTGGAGGTGATTCAGATATCTCCCATAATTTCTGAGCTGACATGGAAAGGGGAGACTATGGAAATTCCTTTGGGGAACTATGTATTCTGTTCAAGACCTTTCTTTCCTGCTGGATTCAGAAACAGGATCTTTATAACTTCACAGACTTTAACCTTCAACCCCATGCCAAAGTCCATTGTAAATTATTCTCATTTCTCCCTGTGCCCTTGGAATAAACGAGTATTTGGGACAATTTCCAAAGTCCTCACTCCTTTGACTCTGTAGAAGTTGGGAACTTCCCTTACTAACTTCTTTAGTTATGTATTTTTCACGCTTTGTAGGTTCTTATTCTTAACATTTGAAGGTGATCAAAGCTGTCCCACTTATCTCAAAGTGAGAAGACTTAAAAACTGTGTGGTTTCGTGAAGCTGTAGTAAAAATCTGAAAAAAAAAATTGTTCTTAGAGGTTTGGCAGTCTTCGTGTCTGAGTCAAGCAAGTGGATTTATGAGAAATCTTTATTGTTTGCTTTGTTCTCTTTCTAGAAGAATCTCTTTCCATAACTAATTTAGGAGGTGGTGGTAATATCACTTTAGGTAAACACAAAAAAAAATTCTACATAATTTTCTTGATAATTCCACTTTGTTGTTAACTGAAATTCTTTGCAAGAATTATTCCCCTTTGAAAATAAGTAATTGTTGTAGAAATATTGCTTGTGCTTCAGACACATATACATGAAACACAGATATTTTTAGTATCTAATATAAATACCAAAATATAAATATACACAAGTATATTTGTATATATGTATATATAAAAATATTGAAACATTTGTAGTTGAAAACCTATTTTGTTGTATCTCCTGATCAATTGTACATTAAGGTGTTAGTAATCCATGCAGTCAGTGACTTGGTATTGTATATATGAAAAAAGCAAGCTGGAATTAATGACAAGATCAAATTTCTCTTTCTATTCTTATGATTAAATTGCTGTGATGGCAGAAAGAAGGTAGGAACAGCATTCATAGTTTAGCTTATTGCCTCATAATTTATTCCTGTTTCATGGAAATAACTTGTAAATGTAGTTAAATGCATTTCCAGTCTCATATTTCATTCTCGTTTGAGATAGGGGAATAGTTCTTTTTCTTTAAAAAAGATGAAATTTTTCTCAGTGAAGGAATTGACTGTTTGGCCTATTTCATTAGTGATATAAACTTAATTTTAATTTTAATATGTCCAGTAGCCTGTTGTATTTAATAATGACTTGCAGCAGGCCGTTCACACTTTTAGTACATGTGATTTGTTAGGTATTGTAGGCAAGCTTCCACCACAAAAATTAATATTTTAAGTGATCTGTAAAAATTAGCTCGTGGTTTCAGGCTGAATTGATTCCTATTTAAGAAAAACAAACTCTTTAATAATACAGTATATTTTAAATTCTTTAAAATTATTTGCTAGGCCACTGAAGACTGCATGCTTTCTCTGAAATATGACAAATTTTCTCCTTTTCCCTATTTTTACTGAAACGGAAAGATCTTAAGTGTATCGGTTATTATTTGTGTTTAATCTGTCTTTCTAACAAACATTTGTAGGCTCTTGGTTTTGTGTTCAATTTTTCCTTAGGTGCAGCAAATGCATATAAGCCAAAACATAAAAATCATCACCTAACTGAATAGATGAAGAGAAATAGATGGATACAGGGGTAATGAAATTTGTCATCAGCTTTCTTTCTGAGTTCTTGGCTGTGTGGAAATGCATGCCAATCATTTAATTATTATGGTTTCACAGTCATTAGGACTGCTTGTAAGTTGATTTCTTTGAATTTGAAATGCATCCTGTTACTTTCTGTCTATGCTTACTAGTTATTGCAAGATGTGGAGACTTGATTCTGAGCTTAGAATTCGAGTGGTAGTTTGGCTGTGTGGTGTGTTTGTTTGCATCATGGGGAAAACTATGAACAGACCAGAAGAAGTACCTGGTTTTGACTTTTGAGTTTGAAGAGGCAGAATCTAAAACCCAGGGAGTGCACACTCAGTCTGCAGTGGGATTCAGCTTTTGGAAGTTATAGGTTCGTCTTTGGTTGTATTTAAAGCAATGGACTGAAAAAAGAAAAAAAATATTTCTCTCTGCTGCAGGTAATTTCTGTGTTTCTTATAACATTAAAAGAGTACTCTCTTAAGAATATTTTCTTCCATGATTTAAATGTTCTACTCTCCTCTTAGCTCAGGCAAGAGCGTTCCCTGATTATATTCCTTGTGTTTTCACAGGTTTAATTTTAAAATTCTTTTCCTCACATTCCCTTCCATCTAATGTAAGAGAAATAAACAGCAGTTGGTGTCCAGTGCAGTGATGGGTAACAACAGCTCTCCCTGTGCTTGTGCATGTATTCAAGTAGAGGATTTGATGAACCTGAGCCTTTCCTTGAGTTCAGTTGCAGCGCTTGCTGTGGTTCTCAGGGTGAGCAAGCTCTGAAGGCAGGCTTAGTTGCCTTCACATGTCTTCCCCTGCAGCTCAAGTTGCTGCCACTGCTCTTTTGAAAGAAAAATTCTGCATCCAGGGTACATAGAACTTGGCTTTTAGGGTTTGATGTATACATTTTGTCCCCACTGTTCGCTGGAGTAAGCTTTTGAAATTGGTATTAAATTAAATTTGGTAACACTGTTGGAGTCCTTGTTCAGCTATGAGTTTTAAGTCCCATTTTATTTGGCTTACCAATAGGCAGCAGTAAAGTATATGTGAACATTTATGCACCCAAAATGTTGATTTCCTCAACAGGAACTGTGGTTCAAAAAGATAAGACAAATGAGTTGTGTTGCACATTTTCACAGTTTACTTATGTTTTTCCCCCTGAGGAGCAAGAGAAGAAAAAGGGCAGGGGAGCTGGACTTTTTTTTTTTTAAATACAAGTTGCAAAAAGTTCTGGGTACTTAGTTTGAAGTATTTTAAGTGATTCAGTGTTGAAATTGTTTTATAAAGCTGTTGCTATACATTTAGGTTGTTACAGTTTATGATGACTAAAGAAAAGCAGTTTTCTCCACTTGTCACATGTTTCTGGCTTCTCCCTTTGTGCTTGGCCATATGATCAGCATGTTTACAAAGTGTGGGACTGCACCCTGCAGGACTGACCCACCCTGCACACTCGGTACCTTCCACATGTTCCCCTGACCCTACAGTGGTCAGATACAGTGGAACAACAGTGAGTATTCAGTCGAATTTTCAAAGCCAAATGTATTTTCTTTTTGTCTGCTCTAAAAAGAACTGAAATGTCCATGTCCAGATTCTGGAGCAATTATTAACTTTGTATTTGTGACAATGAGCTGGAGGAAATAAACCCTACCTATACACTGTGCTACCTACCACTGTTACCTGATTTCTGTTTAACTTCAGTGATCTGTAGTTGTTACATGCAGAAATGGAGATCTTTTACATTTGTTATTCAGAGAGCATTTCCAGGATTTCAGCAGTGTCTGATTAAAGCCTTCTGCCTGTCACATGAAACTGAATATTTTCAAGGTGGACCAACAGATTTGTTCCAAAAGCTGCAGGAGAGCTGGACACTGCTAAGAGCTCAGCTTCAAGCTTCAGTCTCTAGTTTTAGAGATGCATACAAGAGCAGGAGGAAAAAAATCTTACAAGTTTTCAGGAAAAGTAGCAGTATTTGCACCTTTGAGGTACATGAGCACACTTTGATGTTTCTGAAAGAAGAGTAGCTGGTGAAAGCATAAAGCCCATGAATGAGTCTGTTCAGGGAACTTCTTAATGGAGCTACATGCCCATGTTTTACCACTTGAGAAGGCCCAAACCTCACATAAGACGAGAGTTGGGATGTTTTCATTAATTAGCCTTACAGTTTTTATTAGGATCAAATGGTAGTTTGCAAATCCTTTCTAACAAATGAGACAGTGTTGCAGTGTTGCCCTTTCTTAGTAAACAATGTTCATGGTGTAATAGTACCTGTCTGTGTCACTTGGAGACTGAGCTGCTGGGGAGTTTTGTGGTCTGAGTAGACAGAAGGTGGTGTATCTTGTATGAAATGCAAGGAATGCTCCCTGCTCTGAATGGTACTTAACATGTGGCTCCATTTTCTGTGAGATGGATCAGGGTAAGGGGCTGCTGTAGTGCAACAGAAGTTACTTGGGTAAGGCTCACTGTGGCTCACATAAAGCTTTTTATGAAGGTCTATTATAGGGAAAATCTGGCTGAAATAAAAGCAGGTGCTTAATAGCACACAGTGTGCTTTTTTGGCAGAGTAACTGTAATAGTTTATATTTTTAATTTATGTTTTCTAAATGTGAAATGTCAAGACAAAACAAAGACCAAGTTGCACTGCCTGTTGCCCTACAAGTATGGCATGGCAGCAGCACTGATTTTCACTGCATGGCAGAGACTTCCTCCACCTCCAGGAGTTTAGTTTGAAATTAGATCAAATAGGGCTCTAACTATCAAAGGACACAAAGCTCTCCTTCAGGAAATTATAGTACTTTTCGGTGAAACTGTAATACATTAGTACTTAAAGGATCAAAGAACAGAAAGTGATCATTCAGAACCTATATAAGACATGGTTAATGATTATAAAACAGAAATTAAACAAATCTGTCTTGTATAATAGGAGGTGAAGCATTACTTTAAAGAAAATTCTTTTAAAATGAGCAGTTTGAAAACACTCACTTTGAGGAAGCCTCTTTGCATATTAAGCTGTAAACTACTTTGGCAAAACTTAGAGTTGCCGTCAAAAATCCTCTGGAAGAAACTGAAGTTCTAAATGCCACTGGCATTAAAATTAGTAACTCGAGTGTCTCTTTTGGATCAGAATGTTCTTTTAATTTATTAATTTTTAAAAATTGTCTCCGACATAGACTTAACAGAACCCTGGACCAAACTATCTGTGAACAGTCTGTGTTCTTGTATGTGAGAATTTTTTCAAACTCAGTGTATATTTTTGGAATTGTGATCCTTTATTCATATAAAATAGCAAAATATCATACCATTACATGGATGATCCTGCAGACATAAATCTTCATAGTGCTGAGTTATGCTTGTCAGCTCTGCACCTTTGTGGTTCTTGACATCTAAATCTTAAATTGCCTTATCTGTTAAATGCTGTTCATGTCATTTACCAGAATTGAATTTGCTTTGTGTGAATTTTTGTGCATATGGATTTAGAAAATTCAGACTGACACTAAAATTCTTGCATCACGTTAAGTAAGTTGCACACTAGGTCAAATGGTGAAACTGGTAATTCTTGGTGGTTAATCTTTTGCTGCTTGCCTTCTGAAAGGATTATTTGGGTTTGTCTTGCTGTAAGTAATAAGATCTGTAGATAATATTGCATACCTATTGACAGTTTTTTCATCTTCAGGACTAATGGCAAAGAAGTAAACCAGCATGGCGGCTATGGTCCCACCTGTGAAGCTGAAATGGCTTGAACATCTAAACAGCTCCTGGATCACAGAGGACAGTGAATCTATTGCGACAAGGGAGGGAGTTTCTGTCTTGTATGCTAAGTTAGTTAGCAATAAAGAAGTGGTGCCATTGCCCCAGCAGGTTCTGTGCCTCAAAGGACCTCAGTTACCAGATTTTGAGCGGGAATCTTTATCTAGTGATGAACAGGACCACTACTTGGATGCCCTTCTTAGCAGCCAGCTGGCACTGGCAAAGATGGTATGCTCAGACTCTCCATTTGCTGGAGCTCTTCGAAAGCGTCTCCTTGTGCTGCAGCGTGTCTTCTATGCACTTTCCAATAAATACCACGATAAGGGTAAGGTGAAACAGCAACAGCATTCACCAGAAAGCAGTTCTGGATCCACAGATGTGCACTCTGTCAGTGAACGCCCGAGGTCAAGCACAGATGCACTTATAGAAATGGGAGTTCGAACTGGTTTGAGCTTGTTGTTTGCACTGCTGAGACAAAGTTGGATGATGCCTGCAGCAGGACCTGGCCTCAGTCTCTGCAATGATGTTATCCATACTGCAATAGAAGTTGTGAGCTCTTTACCACCTTTATCTCTAGCAAATGAAAGCAAGATTCCACCAATGGGTTTGGACTGTTTATCACAAGTAACAACTTTTCTTAAAGGAGTAACGATTCCAAACTCTGGGGCAGATACTCTAGGTCGTAGATTAGCTTCTGAGTTGCTTCTTGGTTTGGCTGCCCAACGAGGTGCCTTGAGATACCTTCTTGAATGGATAGATATGGCTTTAGGTGCTTCAGCTGTAGTAAACACCATGGAGAAAACCAAGTTGCTGCAAAGTCCAGAAGGGATGATCAGCTTTGACTGCTTTATGAGTATATTGACCCAGATGCGACGATCTCTGGTAGGTATAATCAGCTTTGGTTTTTCTGCATTGCAATGTAGTTGTGTTCTTAACTGAATAGTTTTTCCACACTGAATTCCAGTTTGCTGAATATGTTAGAAAGGGGGCTTTTTTGTGAATTTTTTTCCTGCATATGGGGTGTGTTTCCCACTATCTCTTTCTCTCCCTTCCTGCCCCCCTGTTTCCTCATAGGTAAAGATGAAACATCAAAACAATCTCTGAGCTGTCATTTTTGCTGTTATGCTCTAACTTCAGGGAAAGAATCAAGGACATACTTGAGCCACTTGGACTTGTAGATTTAAGTTCATAGCAGAAAAAGTTAGAAAATTCGAAGTTCTGCAATACACCTTGTTTCCTGTTAGTTTTATTGCACATTCCTGCTCTCCCATTCACCTAGGCCTCTGCTTATGCATCTTCAGGATGTTCTGCAGTTTGCTGATGCTTAGAAATTAAAGTGATAGAAAATGAGCTAAATTTGAAGTGTGGCACACTGCCTTGTATATTGAGTGCTTACTGCTGGTCCTAGGTGAATATTGCTTTTAAAGATATGAAATTATTGCACAGTACAGAGCTGGAAGCTGTGGCAAGCTTCTGCCTCATGGTGCTCAGACTGAAACAGGGAATTACTTTTTCCCTCAAGTGGTCATTCTTTTATTTCAGGCTTGTACTTCTTGTTAATAAACATAATCTTTAATATCTACAAAATATTTTTAAAAATATCTAAAAGATCTTTTGAAGAATGGAGTCCGTGAGAAGAGTACGGCAGTAGTAGTATCTGAATTGGATTAAATGTTTTGATGGGCAACTTTATTTGTTGTTGGTTTTGGGCTATATTTACAATTAGAGGCCAAAATATGAAAGATATGTAAACAGCAAATTAATTGTGATCAGTAATTTTAGAATAATTATCTCTTTAAACACAAATAACATGCATTTCATTACAAAACAGTGTTGTGAGGAATTAACTGAATCCAGATACTTTCACAAAACTGAATCAGTAAGAATGTTGGACTAGCACTTGGACTATGCAGCTATTACAGCTCAGGAGAGAGATAGTGTGCTTATGCTTACAGAAAGAGCCATTAGTTTTTGCTTAGCATTAAGAACGAATCCCTAATGTATTTTGTTCAGGTGGACTATTGCTGTATTGGAAGCGTGTTTCTCCTAATAACAACATTTAAACATTGTAGGGATCATCTGCTGATCGAAGTCAATGGAGAGAACCAACCAGAACATCTGATGGCTTATGTTCTCTGTATGAGGCAGCTCTGTGTTTATTTGAAGAGGTATGTCTTGAAAAAACTTCTAAGTTACTGTAGTTTACTTCCTCCTCACACATGTGATTGGTGAGCACATGTGAGTGTAGTCCAGTCTTGGCCAAATTATTCTGGGGTAGAAGAGTGCAAAAAACATGAAAAAAACTAAGATGTAGTGAGACAAAGTCATTTGGGCAAGCTGATGATGTGGTTGTGGTGATTTGTATTTTAGGCAGTTACCTAGTTGAGGGGCAGTTAAAGCTGCATTAAACACTGTGACTGTGTAGGAAGAAATAAAAAATACTACCGTGTAATAAATCTCTGGTTTGAACAGGTATGTCGAATGGCTTCGGACTATTCAAGGACATGTGCCAGCCCTGACAGCATTCAAACGGGCGATGCTCCCATTGTGTCAGAGACCTGTGAGGTGTATGTGTGGGGCAGTAATAGCAGTCACCAGCTAGTAGAAGGAACTCAGGAGAAAATACTTCAACCCAAGCTTGCTCCGAGCTTTTCTGATGCGCAGACGGTGAGTGACGTTTGTTTGTACATTATATAACATTCAGCACCTTCATAGTCACAGTACAAAATTGAAAAATAGTACTTTATTTCTGAGTGTTAAGTTGTGATGAAGGGCTGATGCTCAGAATTGGTCACACAGGTTATTTTCCTGAGAGTATCTTGCTACTTTTATTGATGCATGGGAAAAACATTCTGGTTTATATTTAGTGACATACATAGATAAATATCCATGTAATAAGAATGCCTGAATTACCTGACTTGCTCTGTGGAAACAAATGTAGTTGCCTGTAGTTTTTTTGGTGGCTTTGTTTTGGTTTTGTTTTCTGTTTGTTTGGGTTTTGTGGTTTTTTTATTGTTTTTTGGGGTTTTTTTTGGTTGGTTGGTTGTTTTTTACTATTGGTTAGAAGGTGTCTTAACAACTCCATGTTCCTTTCCATTAGTGGTTTTCATACCCAAGATTACCAAGTTTAAAGCTCCAAACTGGGCCAGCTGCTGACACAGCAACCTTCATTAGCTTTCTGAAAATCAGTGTACATGCTCTTGCTGCTCTCAGTCACAGATTCAGCATTGCAACTGAGCACTTCTGTTGATGCGTGACCCAGAATATAATAGTTTGATATTCTGGTACTATATTGGCTTTGCAATATTGACTTAAGTAAAAGCACTTTTTGGTCGCTAGACCATTTAGGTGTGTTTTCTGGAATTGATTCTGTGGATGTCAGAGATGTATTTTATATTCCAATGGGCTGCAGGACTGGACATCATAAAGCAAATTTATACATTCATAAAACTTTTGAAACATTTAAAAAACTAATACACAAGAGTGGAATGCATGATCTGAATGAATGGATTACTCTTTTAATAGTACTGTACACAACAAATCTATGTGAATTTTCCACTTAGCCTTCATGGATGATTGTTGTAGAATTATCTGTATGAAGGCATTAATTCCCATTAAATAGGGCTATGGCCACTGTTTGGTGCTGTTTTATAGTGTGCCTTTATGCCTCAGGTGGAACCTGCTCTACACTTCTGCTGTGTTAAGATTCCTTATAGGAATGATTCTGTGTTAGTCGGTTTACTGTTGGGTCATTCCTCAGCTGAGCGCTGACTTCTCAATAGGGGAAAGTTCTTATTTTCTTGAAAGCTTTTAATCTTATTTCTTTGATGTTTATGCAATTAAAATTTATAGTCTCAAGTGAGTGGATTTTTTGCATTTGATGTATTTCTGTAATGTTACTGCTTGGTACTAGTTAAAATTAAGCAAAGCCTCCAGTGTTTTATCAAGCTGTTACTTTGTCTTTTTTGCTTTTAAAAAAATTAAAATTTATCCATGAGTTTTGGAGATTTGAATGCAGCACAAGCTCTGTAGAAGAGATACAAGTAAATAAAATAATCACTGCTTACATACTTTAGTTGATTATGAAAATAGATTTAATCATAACATATTTCCCAAGAATTTTAGTTTTACTGCTTGCTGAAATCCAAATTTTTTTTAATTTTTATATCACTTTATATGAAGAAAACTGAAATACGGTTAAAAAATACAGACTTCTAGATTTCTGTGTAAATTCTGGATTTATCTTATCTCTGCATTTCTCTATTACATCCTTTCTTTCTCTTTGTAGATTGAAGCTGGACAATATTGTACATTTGTCATTTCTACGGATGGTTCTGTTAGAGCCTGTGGGAAAGGCAGCTATGGGAGACTGGGACTGGGAGACTCCAATAATCAGTCCACATTGAAAAAATTGACTTTTGAGCCTCACAGATCTATTAAAAAGGTGTCATCTTCAAAAGGATCTGATGGTCACACTTTAGCATTTACAACAGAAGGGGAAGTCTTCAGCTGGGGTGATGGTGACTATGGAAAACTGGGACATGGAAATAGTTCAACTCAGAAATATCCCAAACTTATTCAAGGTCCCCTGCAAGGGAAGGTATGTTTTGTATAGTAGAGCACCTGTTTTTTATTCAGTTCAGCTGGGATGTTGTGTAAAGTTTGAAACAGATAAAATCCCAAGAAAAAGTTCTATGTGTTTTTTAGACTTCTCTTTGAGGCTGAGTTTGCTTTCAGCAAAACACCAGAGCTTATGGTTGCCTGTAGGCCTGTTATTTGGGCAGTTGCATTGTCTCATAGTCTTGGGTCAAACTTGTTCTGGGGCTTTTGCTGAATTGCAGTTTCATTTTTGCTAGTTGCAACATCAAGGCTTATTTAGCATCTTAAACATCCACTGTTGCTGCTTTTTTCTCCTGTAAGACTAGGGTATCATGTTGCTAAAGCTGCTTGATAAATCATTGGTAGTTTTACATATAAACTTGCCTTTTTATGTACTTATTTCCCCTTATCATATAAATAGAAAAGATTGCAGAGATTATATGTGTACTTGATCCATGTGAATGAACAAGTTCGTTTATGTAGACTCCTGAAACTTGACTCTCCCAAACTTTCAAACTTCCTGCTTGATTTGTGTAAAAACATCATTTTTATTTTTGTATATAATGTAGGTGGTTGTGTGTGTATCGGCGGGCTACAGACACAGTGCTGCTGTTACAGAAGATGGAGAGCTGTACACATGGGGAGAAGGAGACTTTGGAAGATTAGGTAATTAGAAAATTTCATGAGATGCTTTTTGGAAAAATTCTAGTGATGAGTTTATACATCTGTTTGCCTTCTTCTCTAATTGTCCCCTCTATGTACACATGTACTCAGGCACGTGTGTACAGCTGACAAGTGCAGAGGCTCTTAAAAGTTTTTAATGCAGTTAATTTTGAAAAGACTTTTTTTAAAAGATTTTTCATTTCAAGGCAAGTTGCTTTTATTTATTCATAAGGCTATATGGTTGCATATGCCACTGGAATGTAAACAGTAAACATTTTAAATAAACTGGAATTCTAGATAAACCTCCATCTAGTGTGATGGTAGAATGATTCTTTGAAGAGTCAGGAATAACTGGCTAGTAATATCAAGGATCTGATTCTAATAAGGATGCTTGATGTTGAGTTTGCCAGAATGGCTTAGTGTTCTTTTACCTTAATACAGCTGAAAAATTTAATTGAAACAAGATACCCTGTATTACCATTTGCTTTAAGTTCACTTACCTGTTTCATCATCTTTGCTGCAGAGCTGCTATGCCTGATATATAACTACCCTTCTTGAGCAGGTTCAGTTGAACCAACAGGTATTGCATAGAAAATTGTTTCAAGTTGGGCTTTAATTATCTTCTGTTTTCTTTTCTTTGAATATCACAATTGTCAGGTATGGAGGGATAAAAGCAAGCATATGGCAGGGGTGGAAGATGAAGACACAGTTTGGCAGTCACAGGGAATCAGTAGAAGTTCTGAGCATATTGTTGTTGTTAAGAACTTCGTTAGAGGTTTAACTGGAATTTTGATGGGAATTGTTGAAACGTTCTACTTGAGTTTTAGATTGTTGTTGAGTTTTGATCTCCTTTGCGGGTCTTGGAATGTACAATGGTGAGTTCCAGAATGTAGCTAAAAAGTAACATTTCATTGGGTTATAGGAAGTTGTTCATATTTAATCAGTTATGGATATTAATTTTCCTCTCTTCTCCATTTTTCGCCCATATCCACAGAATTTCTGGAGTTTAGTAGAAATAAAACTTTATGTAATCTAGGTGATAGCTGTAATGTACTTGGTTTCTGCAGAAGAGACCCATTAAAGCTGTGGCTGCCTAAAGGCAGCTGAGGGGCTGATCGATTCAGTCTGTGTGGTATGGACGGAGTTACAGAGGGCCCTTACTGCAGCTTCCTCATGCTGTGCGTGGTACGTGCTGCCCAGTATTGGGAAGTCTACCTACCTAATCAGCTGACATTGAATGAAGTTGTGCTAGCAATTCTTTTTATTTCTTTTCAGCTAGGTAGAAAATAATAGTAAGTTTTAGAAGCTGTGAGGTATGAACAGATGTTCTGGAGTATGTCATAAAGATTAAATGTTTAACTTTACAACAGGTGTCTTCCAAACCTTACTACAAATCTTTCCAAAAAGTCAGCAGAAATCATCATTTGTGATGACTGCAATACACGTAGAATTTGCAAAATCTTATGATTGCAAAGCAGAAATAGGAATTTAATCTTCATAAAAAGAAAATACTTACTTCTTTTTTCCTTAGGTCATGGTGACAGCAACAGCCGCAACGTTCCAACTTTAGTAAAAGATATTAGCAATGTAGGAGAGGTTTCCTGTGGCAGTTCACACACAATAGCTCTGTCCAAAGATGGGAGAACAGTGTGGTCATTTGGAGGAGGAGACAATGGTGGGTAAAATTAATGTTTTGGTAGTAATTTTTGTTTTATTCCATCTGCCTTGTAGTTTCAGTACTCCTTGCAGTTTGGTTCTGATTTTTATTAGTTTGGTAGCTGTTCAAGGAAGGGATTCTTAAAAAATATAAATACAATGTCTGAAGTTCACCTGCAAGATTACAGGGTTAAAAAAAAGATTTTAAGCAAGGGAGGTGTTTCATAGCACTGAAAGGTCCGTGAATGGATGAACAATTCTGGTAAAAATGCTGTGCTTATGACTTTGAAATAAGCTCACTCATGATATGACATTAGCTATTTATGTCCTACAAACTATTACATATAAACTGCCTGGGATTAGTATTTTAATTTAAAAATAGACTGTAATAAATATATATTTCTTCAAATCTGTAATTACTGTTATTGAAAAAGAATAGGTTTTATAAAAATTGTAATATGTTTTAATTTTTTAAATCCACTCTGACATTTTTGGAAATGAAAAGAAACTCTTTTGGGATACTTTTAATTGATGTCTATCCATTGAAAATACCTCCCAGTTGTGTTTCCTCCTTTTCTAGGCAAACTTGGTCATGGTGATACAAATAGAGTATATAAACCTAAAGTTATAGAAGCCTTGCAAGGAATGTTTATTCGAAAAGTTTGTGCTGGAAGTCAGTCTTCGCTGGCCTTGACATCAACAGGGCAGGTAGGCAAAAACAAGTTTTCACTCAAATTACGGGAGTTGGTGAAGAGGGTCTAGGTTCACATTATCTCAGCGTTTATTATTTTGACTGTTGAGAAAATGTTCAGCTAGTAGTTAAGTAGAAGTGAAGTTCTTGATTAGAGATTGAAGTACCTAATGCACAAGAGTATTTAAAAATGTGCTAAGAGTCATCTAAAACACAGTTTTCAAGATTCTTGCTTAATCATAGAAAACGTAGTATTTTTAGGTCAATAAATGTAGCTAGAATAATATCAAACTATTCTGGATTCAAGAAAGAAACAGCAGTGAAATGCTTGTAATTTTTAATACAGTAGCCAACTCAGGTGATTAAGTGATTTAATAGTTATTTAAAATGTCTATGTATATTAGAATATAGGTGTTAACTGCAAGTTTTATTCCTAATCTGAATAATCTCAGAAGATCTTGGAGATAAATGTTGAGGCGGTAAACGAGAGCCCTTCCTGGCACGATTGATACATGTCATCCAGTAAGCATTTCCTTGAGTGTAACCCAGCTGGCCTTCCCACCCTCAGCTCTGTGACTCAGAGGCAGTGGGTTTTCAAAGTGGGAGTTAGGCATTTTGACATTCACTGTAGCAGTTTGGTTTCCTCCAGCAGCCTTCCCAGTGCTGTGCTCTGTGTCACCTCAGTGGTCAGTGGGAGGAATGCACACTGTATAAGATGTGTGTTCAGTCCAGAAAGTCCTATGCACATTGTGCTGAAAGTGTAACTGTAGTCACTGTGCAAGTGGTTTGCTGGGATGTTGTTTGCTGTGCTCAGCAGTAGCACAAGTGTGACCTGCAGCTGTTCTATGGTTGCTTTGCTCCAGGTTTATGCGTGGGGCTGTGGGGCCTGTCTTGGCTGTGGCTCATCAGAGGCGACTGCACTCAGACCCAAGCTCATTGAAGAGCTGGCTGCTACCAGAATAGTTGACACTTCCATTGGTGACAGTCACTGTTTGGCACTTTCTCATGGTAAAGAGAATAAGCTGTAAAAATACATAATCATCCTCCTGATCAAAAGCAGCTGTATCTCAGCTTTTGTTTTCTACTTTATTTATATTTATAGATAATGAAGTTTATGCTTGGGGTAACAATTCAATGGGACAGTGTGGTCAGGGAAACTCTACTGGCCCCATTACTAAACCGAAGAAAGTAAGTGGTTTAGATGGAGTTGCAATTCAACAGATTTCAGCAGGAACATCCCATAGCCTTGCCTGGACAGCTCTTCCGAGGGACAGGTAACCATGACATTTTTGGGACGGGTATAGTTTTATTCTTTTATGCAAGTCCACTTTGGGATACATTTACCTATTTCCTGAAGGTATTCCCACATCACGTGTGTCAAGCATTCTGGTTGTAATGTTTTGGTCTGAGAAGTCTTCTTCCTCTTCTCCTTCCTCCTTCCTCTTCTCTAATTGTTGCATATTACAAGTGAAAATATATCAGCACCAAAGATATTGGATATTTCTTCTTCGTATATGAATGTTTCTTACATGCAGTTAGACAAAACCTACCTCTGTTTACTAAATATTGACAAGGTAGTCAGTGGGAGGTAAAACAACTCAGTATTTTTTATTTTTTGCTTCTGAGGGGATTTTTTATGGTTTGGGAAATTTCTCTTAGTGTAATATGTAGCACACTAATCAGGGTGCTTTGGGAAAGGGAAAGTTCAGACAAATTACTGAGGTGAATTTAAAGATCTTAAAAAAATTTCTGTATGGTTATATGTTAAACTGAAAATAGGTACCTAAAAATAGTTTGATTATTTATAGACAATAACTCAAATAATACTTTTACACCAAAGATATTTGCAAGTGATTGAAGTGAACTGGTAAACTTCTATTTATGGACTACACAAAGGAACAGAAAAACTTAATATTTGGAAGGTAATTCAAGAAGAATTTCAAATGCCCTGTTTTCAAGGGAGCTATCAACCAAGAAAATAGTGAGACTCAAATAGGACTAACTGCTGAGCAGAAAATACCTTCATGGGCCAGGAGTTGGTCTGCCATGGTTGGATTAGTTTGCTCCGAGAAAGAAACTGGTTTAGTTAAGTGTGTTCCATATTCAACCTGTTTAAAATATTGATTTATTAAAGCAGTTAAAACATTTCCAGAAGGTAATTTTCTTTGATGTTTGATTCCAGGCAAGTTGTGGCATGGCACAGACCCTATTGTGTTGATCTTGAAGAAAGTACCTTTTCTCATCTTCGTTCTTTTCTTGAGCACTACTGTGACAAAATAAACAGTGAAATTCCTCCTCTTCCTTTTCCTTCATCAAGGTACATATAGCATATGCATGTTACAGATTTTTATATTTGTTTTTCTTTACAGTAGTGGTCATGGCTTAGTCCTGCTAAGTCTATTCTTTAACAAGTTTAAGTATGGTTTACTTGCTCATTCAGATGCCATTTGTGTAGAATTACCCTAGTGTATTTGTATAAAGGAGGAGCTTTGTAGTGTCTCAAATGTAGCAAGATCTTTAGTCTTAAATTAATTTTCGTTATGCAATGAATTAAATGCTTTACTTCTGAGTTTTCATTTGAAACACATTTTTCTACATAGCTGAAATGTTTTCACTGTTTGGGTTGTCAATTCTTACTCCTGTAACCAGTGTTTTCAAATTTTTTTAACAGGACTAGAAATTAATATCCTGACTTTTTTTTTTTAACCTGATTGTTGTACTTCTAAATCTTCTGAGAGAAGATTATGTTTACTTCTTTACTTCTTAAATTTTTCTAATTTTCCTCTGTATATCATGTTATTGTTTTGCCTCATAATTCACGAGACTACTGATCTAAAGTAAATGCCTCTTGGAACCATTGTCTACAAAGACACTTCTCCATTCTGGTTTCAGTTTTTGTTCTTTCAAGCAGATTGCCAGTAAGTTTCTCAGAGGAGTGTCCTTAAACTCCCAGCTGGAATTTACTTGCCTTTCTGGTATGAAAAAATCAAAGGAGAGTTAAAAACTTAGTGCACAAATGAGTGGAAAGAAGGGAGTAATGCTAATAATAGGAGAGGTTAACAGGTACGTATTTCTTTTACAGGGAACATCATAATTTTCTTAAATTGTGTTTGAAGCTGCTTTCTAATCACCTTGCACTTGCACTGGCTGGAGGTGTAGCTACCAGCATTCTTGGCCGGCAGGCTGGTCCTCTTCGAAATCTCTTGTTCAGACTCATGGACTCTTCTGTCCCTGATGAAATTCAAGAAGTAAGTAATGCCTTGTTGTTTACATGTAAAAGTTATGCTACTCTCTTCTCTTTTCTTTATATGTAGTTAGATATTTATCAGACTTTCTGAACAATTCTGACCTGCCAGTTTTAACTCATTAAGGTTAAAAAATCATCATCACTGTTTTATGGTCTGAAAGCAGAGAAGAATGTTTGCGTAAGGATTTCATAAAGCTGCTTTATTTTATAACTTTTAAATTATTCTTCCCTGTAATAATGAGCCTAAAATGGTATTGTTGTGGATTGAGTAACTAACTTGATTGAGTAATTCTCCTAAGATGCACTCTTACAGGAAATAGCAACTTTTGTTGGTCTTGTTTCACTCCTTCAGTGTACTGCATGTGTTTGTGTCACAGCATAAAAGATTAGTGTGCTATTGTGTGGTAGAATTCTGATATTAAATTAAATTAAGCAGATACTTGGGATGTATCGTGTGTAATGTACAGTATTTTTTAAGGATACAGGTGGGTTGATTATTTCCCTTCTCCACTGAAGAAGTATTTTCGGCTGCTCTAATTTTAGGTCGTAATTGAGACACTGTCAGTTGGAGCAACTATGCTACTTCCTCCATTGCGAGAGAGAATGGAATTGCTACATTCTCTTCTACCCCAAGGTCCTGATAGATGGGAAAGCCTATCAAAAGGACAGGTAAGGTCAAGTAAAAATATGCCTGAGAGTAGCTGTGGTTTGCTTTGGGTTTTTCTGTGAGAGCATTTTGATCTATGAGGTGAGCCTCATTTGCAGAGTACAAGCACAGGAGAGATGAAGTGCAAACCCCAGCATAACAAAATCTGTAGGGCAGCCTGGCTAAACCAGAAGGGACTGAGGCAGGGAGCACTGCTGGTTTTTTAAGTGAAGATTGACTACAGAGAGCGTAGGAATTACTGTGGTAGTGTATTCAGACAAGTTTAGAGATTAGATAATTTTGAATACTAGATTGCTTGAACAAGCCTTGGTAAGAGAAAATTAACTGTTTTCTGGAATGGATACTTATATAATGCTTTCCCTACATGGATTTCACTCTACTTTTTTGTACAGTTTTTTGTATGGTTCTTTCTTGTACAGTTATTTTTTGTACTCTTTTTCCTATGTACGGTGTAGAGAAATTGTGCATCCGACCCGTATTCCCAAATAACTAGATAACCAGGACATACTGGAGAAAGTGTTTGATTCAGTGTCTTACCATCATTGCCTGCTATGTGGACAATCTGGTTCCTGTCTCTCTTAATCTCAGACTTTTACTAGGTGTGGTCAATCTAATTCAGTATATTTATTCATTCTCTAATAGTACAAATCTTTAGGAAAACCTAGAGTATTTTGGTAAAGCCCTCACACTTATTTCTGTGTCTCATTAGAATATTTTTATTGGGTAACTATGCCTAATGCTTTTTTCTTCTTAGCTCATTATTTTATCTTTGTTAACAAAGAGTGATTTTTGTGTCTAAACATTCTTCTTTAGAGAATGCAGTTGGACATAATTCTGACAAGCTTGCAGGATCACACTCATGTAGCTTCCCTGCTTGGCTATAGCTCCCCATCCGATACCACAGAAACTTCCTCGTTGTGTATCAGCTATGGAAACCTCTCTGATCAAGCATATGCTGTCCAGAGCAGTCATCCAGATACTCATCTAGCTGAAATCTTAATGAAGACTCTTCTGAGAAACTTGGGATTTTATACAGTATGTACAGGCTTCATACTAATTTATTTTTCTGAAAGATAATTAATTTTTGATACTTTGAAGGGTTAATATTTTACCCTCATCTTAAGGAAATGATGCTTATTTTGTTTATCAAAAGTAGCAGTGCCATGTGTATTTGTCTGTAAGTGGACTAAAGTCAGTTAAATAATTTATAACAATATGTTTCTGGTACTGCTGTAGTGGTATTTCTTGTTTAAGGTGGCTTAACTAAATGCATCTCATTTCATATCAGACTTTTTTATTTCTCGTGCTTTGGCTTCAGATTTTTTTGAAAGTGAAAATGTAACGCAAGAAGTAAATTGATTATATGTAGTGTTTGTCAGTATAATCTCAGCCACCAGGGAACAATAAGCAGACACCAGGAACATGAATCTGTTTAATTAACTTCACTAGGGTGGTAACTACCTTGTAAAAGAGCAGCAAATACAGGTCTTTTTAAACACAGCTGGATTGTTGTTCTTAGAAAGTTTGAGAGTGTGAGAGCAAATCACTGACTCAGCTTTTTATTCAACCAGACAGTTGAATTTAACAGCGAGAAGAAATCAGAGGTTTGGAATTCCCTGGCACAGTGTTGGAGCTCCTCACCGCAGGGTGGCAGTGTTTTGTTATTTCTAGACCTCCTTCAGCCAGCAAGGTGGAACTGTCTGCTTTGAATTGGCTGCTTGAAACTCACTTTTTCCAGTGGATTCCAAAGGAAGTCAAGCAGCTATGTTCTTCTTCTATTGCCATCCTAGATAGCGCAAACAGGGATTCTAATGTGAGATAACTTACGCATCAGCCCACAACAGATCCTAAAGAATTATTCCTTGTTTTAATGCATTGTGCTTTGAGGGCTAAGTTAGGAAGTGGTTTTTTTTTTAATCTAGTTATCCGTGGTGAGGAATAAAAGCATTGCTACATGCAAAAGAAACATTTAAAGAAATGTTTGCCTGACAGTTACCACAATCCCTCCTGTGACATTATAAAGAACTGGAATTCCAAGTTTGGTTATCCCACAATCCACTTGATATTATCCAATTTCTTCAGTAATTACAGGTACACTTAGTAAAGATAAAAATGCCTCTTTTTAGGTGATAGTAATATGTTATAGTGCTTGAATCAGAGTTAATTGTTACCTTTTTCCCCCTTTTGTCTTAATAGGACCAAGCCTTCGGAGAACTGGAAAAAAACAGTGATAAATTTCTACTAGGTACATCATCGTCAGAAAACAGCCAGCCTGCTCATCTGCATGAGCTTTTATGTTCCCTACAGAAACAATTGCTGGCTTATTGCCACATCAACAGTGTTACTGAGGTGTGTGTGCTTTTTTGTACCTTTCAGGAGAGAAAAAAAATAATTCAGTATTCATAAGCACCAGAATGTTTTAAGGTTCCTTTTGAAAATCATCTGAGTATTTGAAAGCTGAAGTGATTTAAATATTGAACCCCTTATATGTATTTACGGAACTATTCTTACATTTGTTTCCTTCTAGAATTCCAGCAGTGTGGCACTGCTTCACAAACACCTTCAGCTTTTATTGCCTCATGCTACAGATATCTATTCCCGTTCTGCAACACTGCTTAAGGAAAGCTCTTGGAATGGTAGTGTTGGGGAAAAACTGAGAGGTAACTGTCCATTGAAAAATCAGTAATGATGGCTCTGTAACCTGAGGGCACTTTTATTTTTTGCTTAGGTTTGAATTAAAAAATCCCTTATTTTTCCTGTATTTGCATAAACTTATCCCAAGTCTCCTGCATAGGAGGAGATGAGATGTCTACCAGGAATAGCATCTGGTTCATGCTTTTGATAAGACATTTTATGTGCAAAGGAAGCACAGGTTGGAGAATATGAATTCTCCATTCTGTTCACCTTCACTCCAGAATGTCTATGTGAACAGAATACAGAATGTGCATTATTATTATTATTATTATTTCAGTTTCATTAGTTCTAGATTTCTCTTTTTAAAATTACAGTTGTGATTACTGAAAAATGTGTAACTAAGAGATTAATCATTATTAAACAAACACAATTCAACCTTTATTGTTTAAGACATTCTGAGATAGCTGAGGTACAATTCTTTGACTTGTTAAATTGTACTTACATAATTCCATAACTGTATCTAATTCAGGTTCGTTTTTTCCCTGCAGATGTGATTTATGTATCAGCTGCTGGCAGTATGCTCTCTCAAATTGTCAACTCACTGTTGCTGCTGCCAGTGTCAGTAGCCCGGCCTTTGCTGAGTTACCTGCTGGACCTACTGCCCCCTTTAGATCGTCTCAACAGACTCTTGCCTGCTGCAGCCCTTTTGGAAGATCAGGAATTGCAGTGGCCTCTTCATGGTAAGTGTAATAACAAACATGCTTTTAATCCAAAAAATAAACAATGGCACATTTTGTAGTAGATTTTAGCACTCCCTTTTAAGATGGTTATTATTTAAAGGATATGTCTTGCTACATCTCCTTTACAATTTATTTAATGTATTAATATCCCTTGCTGTGAAATATTTTTTCCTGCTCTGTGCTGTTTCCAATTGTATCTTTAATCTATACAGGTTTATCAGAACACAGAGAAGTGTGTATTAGACAAAGCAGGTTCTTAGGCAGAGGTTAAAAGAGCCTTTACTTCATGAACAGCTGTGCCATGAATGGTGGTGGCCTCTGCTGTGCCAGTGATCTGTTTGTCCTAGTTGCTATTTCTTCAGTTGAAAAGTTGCTGCTTGAGGGGCAAATCTGCAATTAACTGGGAAATATTAACAAGATCTGCCATTGGCTTTGGAATTTTGGAATTGTTTGTGACGCCTGGGAGTGGGTGACTAACCTGGCAGTGAATACTTGCAGGTGGCCCTGAGTTGATCGACCCTGCGGGTGTGCCCCTGCCGCAGCCTGCCCAGTCATGGGTATGGCTGGTGGACCTGGAGAGGACGGTGGCCCTTCTCATCGGGCGCTGCCTGGGGGGGATGCTGCAGGGCCCTCCAGTGTCCCCCGAGGAGCAAGACACGGCCTACTGGCTCAAAACCCCACTGTTCAGCGATGGAGTGGAGATGGATATTCCTCATTTAGGTGAGCTGTTCAGTGCCAGTGCCTAATGGTCCATGTAAATATGTGTTCAGGTGTGAAATTTCTGATGATGTTTGAATAAGTCTCTGTACTTAAGGTTTATCTTTCACTGTTCTTGTGTATTTGAGTAGTAATACAAAAAGTTCGAAAATTATATTTAAGGTTATAATGTAGTTTATAAAGGGTCTTGGAAATGCATACAGGAATAAAAAAAAAAAATCACTATTTCTCAGTGAAAGACTACAGACTTCACACAGTTAATTGGAAATGTTTTACTTTTAGATGCTCAGCATTTAACAGACACTCCAGGAACTCAGTTTTTCATATTAATTGGAAAATCTATTTTATTCTACTTGCAAAATGAATTTTTGCAAAAACAATACTGTTAAAATGATACTGTTAAAAGCAAACTTAATTCTTTATGATCTACCAGAATTATCAACAACTCAGAAGTGGTGTTCCAGTCATCCCTTCCTATCTGAATGGGGCACTTGCTTCTTTGTGCCCTGTTCCTCTTAGTTCACATCTCCTCCTCCTCTGGTTATGAGTAGGCTATTTGAAGACTTCCGACAAGACGGTGTTTTGAAATGGGTCCAGGCAGTAGTTGCAAGTGTGTAACTGTGCAATTGAGGTAGAATTAATGATACAGATTTATACTGTGGAAGAAGAGTTGGATTATGCTTCTAAATCTTCATAGATTTTATGTAGATTATATTTTAAATCACTTCCCTCTGTAAGGAGAATTTGTGGAAGGACAATGACATGTCTTGATTTTTTTTTTTTTTATATTAAGAGGAAGGGAAAAGATGTTTTAAATGCTTTTAGATAGATGTATGTAATCCTCAAAATTTGCAGTTTAATTTCTTTAGTATTTCCCTTCTGTTAGACAAATGCATGAGCTCCTTGTTAGAAGTGGCCCTGTCTGGAAATGAGGAGCAGAAGCCCTTTGATTATAAGCTGAGACCAGAGATCACAGTCTATGTTGATTTGGCCTTGGGTTGTACAAAAGAGCCAGCAAGGAGCCTCTGGATCAGTATGCAAGACTATGCTGTCAGTAAAGGTAAGGTGTTGAAAATACCTGTGTATTTTGAAAGCAAGTTAAATGCTCCAGCTATGCTCCTAGTGTAATATTGTATTTTCTTTGGCAATGATTTTTAATTCTACAACATGGTAAACTTAATTTATTAGTGTGTTCCATGATCTTTTGCTTTTTCTATTACTTACTTTTGACACTGATCTCAGTGCTTGGCAAACATGTAGCTCAACGTTGTTTTTCCCTCTGAACTGGTAAGAAGAAACTCTTCTTTGCTTACTTAGTTGTTGGTTTTTTCTATTTTCTGAGTAAAGTAGGGGGAAACTTGCAATTAAAAAGAAAAATTAAAGGGGTGGAGGTGGGGGAAGACAAAGTAACTTGCAAAATATGTTAAGAATGGAATGAAGGGGTGAGTCATCTTCCGTTTTTCAAGTCTCTGGGAGGCTGGTCTTACAGTAGTAATAGTTTTTCATGCTTATTGCCTAAAATCTGTTTCCTGCTCAAGCTTTCCTGTTTCCTTTTAATGAGATCCACTGAGCATTGTAGCTGTACTCTAACTGCTGTATTCAGAGATAATTTTCTGTAGCTCTAGTCAAGCTGAGCCACATGAAGAAAAGAGCAAATGGTATTATGTGCCTGTTGAGAGTAACACAGCGAATTCTGTTACGGATTTCCACAGAAGTAGAATTCCAGTAAAAACAGTGCTTGTCATCTCTTTGCACAATCTGAGTTGAATGGGCTGATCTGTATAATTTAGGCTGTGGAACTGGGTTCCATAGAAGTCGATGTGGGTGTGCTCTGTTCAACTGGCTGAAAGTTGTATGGTCACATTATCATAGCATATGGAACTTGCTGAGGAGTAGGTGTGTTAGACTAGACTTACCTATGGCCATGTATGTTTTGTCATTTCTACAGCAGTTCACAAGGATTTGTAGATAATGTTTAACAGAAAAATATAAACATATTTGTAAAGAAGAAGGACAGTGATTTTTTATTTCTCTATGGAAGACTATGGTGCTTTGTGAAGATTTGCTTGGCAGTTCAGTTATTTCATAGTGGAGCAATATTATTTTCATAATGATTCTTTTTAAAATGGGGAAAAGTTTTTTTGAAATTAAAAAGTCAGATCCTTAAAAAAAAGTGACTCAAATGGCTCTTGGTATTGAATACAATATTGAAAAAATAAATACTTCTGGGGTTTTGGGAACAGTAGCCAGTTTTGATGAACCGTTTCTATTTTCAGATTGGGATACTGCAACTTTAAGTAATGAATCACTCCTAGACACTGTGTCCAGATTTGTCCTTGCAGCTCTTCTGAAACATACAAGCTTACTTAGTCAAGCTTGTGGTGAGAGCAGGCAAGTAACTTAAAGCTGCTTTTAATAGTTCAGCTTGACTTTTTCAAAGTAAGTTCATGTGAGTTTATTCTGGCTTGGGTGTGATTTTCTGTAGGTACCAGCCCGGCAAGGCCTTGGCAGAAGTTTACCGCTGTGTGTATAAAGTTCGGAGTCGCTTGCTTGCCTGCAAGAACATGGAGCTTATTCAGACCAGGTCATCCTCGAGAGACAGATGGGTAAGGCTGTGCATCTCTCTGCAGTTCTTCTGGCTTTACTGGCTATTAAGAAGATATGACATAATTGCCAGTATTTTTTCCCTATCCTGTTGAAAAGCCTTCATGAGTTTCCAAATGAAAATGTGCAGGATATAATTAGGAGTCCATTAGTCTGGAGTATGTGATACTAGATCAATTAAAGCAAATGATGGGTTGGCATCTTTTGACCCAAGCTCAACCTTGAGCCTGGTTTTCCCTCTTTCCATCTCTAGAATACTGGCCCATAGAAGCCATACAGCTTAGCTGGACATGGCTCAGCTGTGTGGAGCAGGCCACAGCTTTGTCTGGCTGCCATTCCTGCATCCAGTGGTGTTATCTCTGAACCTCTCTTCCCCTTTCTTTCCCACCCCTTCTTCCTTCCTCCATGGCCACATTTTCTTCTTAGTCCTAGCATTACTTTAGGACAACTTGTCAGCCCTATGTGAATGTCTGATATGAGAACTCTGGGCTTGAAACCGGTAACTTCTGACAAACTTTTATTAAGCCAGATCAGCATTACATGATGGAAGTGTTCACTGAATTACAGGATTGGGGGCTATTTGGCCCCAGCATACAAAGTGGTCCTTCAAGCAGGTTTCTCTGATAGGATTTTTAATTGTGGTTTACAATGCACAAGCAAGATATTTTTGATGAACAAAATTCTCATGTAACATCAGGATTAAGAGGCTTTTTAGCTATATTAAAGTACTAGTGGTGCTCCTTAAAATAATGTGGGTCTGTCTCCTACTTTTGATTAATATTACAAAGATGTGTGTGTTTTGCCCATTTCCTTTCTCAGGGTAGAGGTCTAACATAGCTGCAAGAAACTCAGCACTTCTGAAGGATTGGGTGTGCATGCAGTAAGTTCTGTTAGTCCCACAAATCCTCCACTTAAAGATGCAGTACGACAAATCTAATATATGCAGTAGATTTGTTGCTTCACATTTAATGCCATTGGGAAAAAATTTGCTTTTGCACAGCTTACCCAGGCTTATGGTTTCTAAAGGCTTTGGTGCTGAAGTGTCAAAGTTTGACTGTAGTATCTAAGAAAGCATTACAAGGAGACATTTTTCTGCAGATAATCTGAGTCATGGTTACAAAAGGAAAATTAGATTTTCCAACTTAAGTATTTAATATTTTAAATGTAAATAGCTGTCCTTGTTTATTTCACAGCATCTAAAGTATTTTTTTGATAGGAAGAAACCTCTTATTCCATACTTGTGTCCTTGTACATACATCTTTCATTTTGGTGAGAATTAATTTCACTTCATGCGTGTATTTTTTTAAATCAAGATGCTAGATAACCAAGAATCTGCTGATGTTGATACTCAAGAACATTCTTTTACTCGTACAATTGACGAAGAAGCAGAAATGGAGGAGCAGGCAGAGCGTGACAGGGAGGAAGGACATCCAGAACAAGAAGATGAAGAGGAGGAAAGAGAACATGAAGTCATGACAGCTGGTAGTAAGTACTAGTTATGTGTGTCAATAATGCCTTTAATGAAGTCCATTGGAAGGACTGTGTCTTTTTCTCTCTGAGGTAAAACTGAAAAATTATTTAAAAGATTATGAAAGATTTGTCTGCATGAACATTTTGAGAGGTTTATTTTTATACAATGATGTAGTGTTTTTTATGGTTTAGGAAAGTTTTTAGATACAAAGGAGTGTGAATACTAAGCGAGTTCTTTGCAATTCAGGGCATCTGACATATACCAGCACTTCTATATGCAGTCTACAAGACTTGTTTTCATCTTGTTTCTCTAAAGTTCTTGTCATTAGATCTCTGAGTTTACATCAGTATTTTGATACAGAATTTTAGCTGTGTTTGTATGTGTTGTTATTTTATGTGGTAAGCTTTGAAGGGTAATGTTATTCTGAAGTTTGGAAACAAAACTGTAGATAATCGTGCACCATGTTAGAATTCACTTCTGTCTTTAGACAGAAGTTGTTTATAAGAGCAGAATATCTCTGTTCTTAAAAATGTGGAGGTTTTAGTCAGAGTTAGGTATTTTTAACACTATTTGCCATATTTTCTCCTGGAATTCCTAAACATCTTGTTTAATTCTTCAGAAGATGGCTTAAAAAAGGCAAATTTCACAAACTGTTGTTACACGGATAGAGGCTTGTAGTCCAGCTTGATGGGGTAGTTATGCCTTAATTTTTGCAGTTTGAGTAAAGCAACAGTCAATCACACAAGGCTGATTTTTTCTGTTGTAAACTGTGTGTTCTTCAAGGCAGCAGTTTTGTTAGCCTTGGAACATTTCTGTAGAATGCATGTAGCTAAATTAAACTGGCTAACTTGAAATATTTTCCATAGCTGCAGAGTTTTCTTTTTCTTTTCCAAATATTGTTCCTCTGGATACTGTTAGAATTTTCATCTTTTTATAGTCTCTGCTGTCATCTCTAGTTTTACTGACAGCTTCCTCTTAGGGACTCCCACATTTCTCTTCGGGGCCTTAGTGACCAAAATGTATGTTAGACCTTTAGTTTTGTAGGATGTGTCATTCCATGAACAGTGCAGTGGAGCTGAAGTGCACATTCATGAGCTGATTTGTGGTTCTAGAAAATTTACACGTCACCTACTCACTGCATGCAGTATGTTTGGCTGCTTGATTTGCTGTTATTTTGGGAAAATGCTCAGAGCTCTCAAATTCCACCTGGACAGAGCTTCTGGGTACAATAAAGGAAATGTATCCAGAAACATCCACAGTAGTGTCTCATGCATGGATGAGTAGGAAGATGATGACTCTCTTGCTTGTGTTCCTAGGGAACACTGAACATGACTTAGGGAGTTTGGTTCATATTAATGAAGTATTAGTTTTACCTTTGCCTTTCCAAAGGGGACCTGAATCTTTAAAATTAAGATTATTAAATCAAGAGAACTGTAGTTCTTTGGAACTAAAGAACAAGTCCAAAGAACATAGATGAGATGATCTCTTACACAAACTCTTTAGAAGAATCTGACCCTTTAGACTACAGCAGAATTACGCAGAATGTAGGCTAAGAATTTTGGTAGGATCTTCATTGTACAGCTCAAAGCTAATAAAAGCCTGAAGCTATTCCAGTATTGAATTGGAGATATTCTGGTGTCTGCAATACAGATTTACAGAAGCGTTATTTTATATACATCTGCTAAAAGGCAAATGTGAAATAATCTTTCTCTTTGATGTTATTCAAACAGGAATTGGGTTGCAGTAAGACTCTGAAAGAGTTTTGTTGTTCTGTCAAAGTGCATTGTGCTTCATTTTCATATTAACGTTGTGTAAATGCTTCATTTAACTTGCTTGCATGACTTCTTTTATGGCACTGTATCATTATTGTAGTCTTTTACTGTTAGAAAAATACTAGTTGTTCTTTATAGTGGGGCAGTTTTTAGCCCAAGATGTAGATGAATATTTTGTTCTCTGTAACTCTGTATAGAAGTTAAGACTTTCTTTTTGTGTTGCATGTTACAGAAATATTTCAGTGTTTCCTATCAGCCCGTGAAGTAGCTCGCAGTCGGGATCGAGATAGGATGAGCACAGGGACGGGGACTAGACTTGATGATCCACCTGCTCAGTCCCAGCAGGAACGAAGGATTAGCACTGATCTGACAGAAGGGCAGGATGTGTACACTGCTGCCTGCAACTCTGTGATCCACAGATGTGCCTTGCTGATCTTGGGAGTGAGCCCTGTCATTGAGGAGCTGCAGAAGGAAAGGCAGGATGGGCAGCTCCAGCAGCCTCCCTCTACTGCTCCAGAGGGCATCGGGCCCATGACCAGGTGGGCTTTGCTGACTCTGCACCATGGTTAGCTCTTCTCTGCTCCATTTAGAATTGATTAAACAACCCTAGTTTTCCTCTGAGGATTATTGCAGTATTTTAGAAGAAAATTTCTGCTTAAGAGTAGTGTTATTCTTCTGTTGAAAATAGTGATTTTTCTCAGTTTTCCTTGGCCATGCTAACTAAACCTGAGGAGTTTTATTATATGTGGACTCCTAAGTTTCAAAGTAGAGCTTAGTGGTAAATAGTTCAAATTATTAAGTGTACAGATAGCATGAGGTACTTGGAAAAATTGTTTATTTTTCCTGTAATTTGTTTGTGTTTGGATTTTTTTTTACCATATTTGTGGTTTTTTGAACCGTACCAATGTCCTATATAGTAGTGTTAAAAAAATTGTATATGTTTAAAACAAAAGATTCAAAGCCTATTATGACAAAAGAGCTGTTCATGATTGATTTTTATAAATATTCCTATCATAGGCATGGGTAAAAAACTTGATTTTAGGTATCCTGTTTTGATATTTTAAATTAATATATTGATGGGAAAGATATTAAGATACTGGAGGGGAAAATTTCATATATTCAATACCCTTATATTCTTTTTTGCCTCTTTTTGGAAATCTAGTCCTTAAATTGTGGGTGGCTGCATCTGTCATTGTTAAAGTGGCATTCATTTCCAGCATTTCAACTTAAGGATGCATTTTATGGGTGGATTTTTAATAAGTTCAGTGCTTTTTCACCCATTTACTCTATCTCTCTTTGTTGTCCCCTCAGCTCAGTGTTTCTGTTTACTCATGTGTAATACTTACCAAGACTCTAGAGCAATCACTCCTTTGAGGTTGACATTTGTTCAGTTGACCAGTAAGGCTGTTAAGAAGTAACAAAGTTTTCTAATACCCTTTATAAACATGACTGAAGCCATCAGACCACTCTTTTCCTCTTTAATGTGGTCTCGTGATGTTTAGTGATAATCTCCTCCAAAATAAAACTGTGGCACCTGATAAATTTGGCTATCACCTCTTACCTTTGTATAATACCAGCGTTTTTTTCTCTGTATGTGTGCACCTGAAGCAGGAGTGAAAGTCTTACAGCAGAAAGTCGCTCAATCCATGCAAACTCAAGCTACAGACTGATGAAGTCAAGAAGTGAATCTGATTTGTCTCAGCCAGAATCAGATGAGGAAAGTTATTCACTGGTGAGTAAAGCATGATGTATTTAGGGATTTTCATTAGAATGTTTAGATGGGCAGTACATCTGAAACACTTGTTTATCACTGTATTTTGATACATTAATTTAGCATTGTTAAGAGAAAGCACTAATGGTAAAAAAAATTTAAAATAATTACAGCTCTGTTAACTGTCTCACTTTTATGGATGAAGGATGAAATGTAAATACTCTAATATTATGCACCACGTATGATCACCTGAGGAAATGAGGCTTTTATTAATCTTTTAATCTAGAGTGGAAGACGAAATGTTGATTTGGATTTGGCAGCATCACACAAGAAGAGGGGTAAGTTCTATTGTTTTCCTGGTGAATACTAACCTGATGCATGTTAGAATTGCTTGAGTTAAACTGTGTTTGCAGTTGCATACAGTTTACAGTTACGTAGCAGGTGTTAAAACTGAGCATTTAAAAATAGCATTTAAAATAATTGTTACCTACTCTGTGTCATGTGAAGTTCTGTTGCTTTGTGGCTTGGTTATAGTATTTCCTTGGTTATAACTCTGCATTCTGGTTTCTAGAATTGTAGTGCTCCTTTGAAATGAGGTTTTCTGTTAAGTGAATCAGAAACATGCCTTCTGTTTTCCCTCATGTGACTTCAGGAACAAAGAGTTGTGAGAGAATTTTATGTGGAATTCTATTCTCATGCTACTGGTGAACTTTTGCCATAAAATGTGCTTGAACCTGGACAACGTGCATTCAAAAGACACTGCTTTACTTTGCATCCTTTGAACACCAGCACACCTACAGAACCAAGCAATCACGTTCCTTATTGCTCTTTGTTACTGCTTCCTACTGGGAAATTTCAGTGAGCTCCTTGATAGAAGGTGGTGGAGGGACTGAAAAGACCAGAATCTGTCTAAAAATCATGACTCAGGTCTGCTGTATCTGTGAAAAACGTGGCACTGTGCGAACAGAAATTAGTTAGTTATGATATGCCTCAGTAACAGACACCTTGATACTGTTGGGTAAGGTAAGAATTCTGGTTTAAAAGGCTTCATCATTGACTAGAGTACTCAGAGGCTTTATGCCTTTTAAAGTCTTTTGGAATTGCAAAGGTTGCTGTCAGTGGCAGCACTTAGTAGATTTCAATATTTAAGTATTGTGGAAATGCCTTGTCCATGCATAATCAATTGAAACAGTTGAGCAAATAAGAAATGCACTAGAGCTGCTTTTACTGTGACAGCAGATGTATCATGGCATTCTCAGGGTTAGATGATCTATCGGAAGGTCTCTGTCAACCCCTGATCTGCAGGATATTCTTTGAAGTCAGCATTTTTAGCTTTGCCATTACTCCGACACAGAACTCTGCACTTCATATTGTCTGTGTTCTAAAAAGTAACCTAGGAAATTATCTTGGATTAGGTCTCAGGTACAGTGTGTTTTATGGATTATTGTTCCTGGGCTGTTTCTTAGGCTGGTGTTGCTTTGGACACGAGCCTCAGGACGTGAGGAATAGTGCAAGGGTAGACTTCATCAAAACTTTCTTTACAGCAAGAAGATTGTCTACCAGGTCTGAACACTGAGGAGAAGTGGGTAAATACAGTGAATCTGTCCAGAACCTAAAAAAAAGCTCAAATAGCTCATTTGCAAACTGAACACTGTCACAATGTATACAGATGCCTGTTTTGGTACTGGAAGACTTCCTTGGGATTTAGCACACAGTAACACAAGCATGTCTGCTTGTGATGGGTGATACATATGCTAGTTTTGGTTGATAAACAATGTCAGAGTCAGAGAATGCAGGGTGCGCCTACAGGAAAAAATTTCTTATACGTCTTTCAAGGTCAGGAAAAGATATGCAAATATTTGTGTGATAAATGGATGGACTGTTCTGCTCAGTGCTTTTTATGGTCTTTTGTCTTTTGTGGCATGTCTGTTTCGTAAATCCTAGTTATCTCCTAGAACTGAAGCATATCCCAGTGATTGGTGAGGGTGTAACTTAGAGCTTTTTTGGATTGTCCACCCCCTGTCATGTGGCCAGCACAGTGCAGTGCTAGCTATGGATGTTTGGTGAATTCTCTTCAGTTTTATGTTTATTCTTGCTGTGACTAATAAAGGAGATAATACTATGAATTCCTATGGTCTTGCAGATGAGCATGGAAGGAAAAGCATTCTCTTAGCCACTCAGTCCAATCTTTATTCTAGTTACCATCCTAATTTATTCTGTCTATTCAGAAAGAGAGCTGGGCTATTCCTGCTTCAGCCTGAGGATCCTTTGAGTGTCTTGTTCCTTGCTATTATTCAGTTATTTCTCTATTAGTAAACTTTTCCTTCCATCCGTACAGAAAGTCTTTTTGAGTAGTTTTACAGTAAGGGGTGATGACTAGGCAATTATTGTTTCCCCCTTGTATCGAAGCCCTTTATTTTTTCTATTGCTTAGATTAATTTTTTCAATTTTGCAGATCCAGAGAGTGTGCCTACACATATTGTACATGTTGTGTACAGTGCCTGTGGCATGCTGTATACCACGTTAGGTATACAGCAGTAAGGGAAGCACAGCCAACAGGGCAGTCACAATCAGCTACAGATCAGTGAGAGTTCTCCACTCTTGGCTTTTCATCAGCTACAGCTTAATTCAGTGAATTTCAGTGTACTTTTGTGTACTGCTGTGCTTTACTGACACAACTGGGCTACTCCATAAAAAGCAACAACTTAACGGAAATCCAAATGGAATTGAAATATTTTAGTGTACCTGCAATGAGTTCTGCCTTTGACAATGGACAAATCATGCTTAAGGAACTGAAACATACAAGAATACTTGCATGAATGCATACTGCTATGCTACAGGGGATTATTTCTTTTTTCCTTGAAGGTGGGGAATTTAGAAAAAATTCATGCCAAACAAGAGTAAATATTTTTTCCACATACCTTGCTGCTCGATATATTGTATTGATTGAGACTGATTGTTTAAGTCAGAATAATATGAGGCAGAGATTTTATGAGTACGTTACCATCTGTTTCAAATGTCTGCTTTTGTCTTCTGATTCTTGTGTGGTGTAGTGTATTTACTCCTTTTTGGCCAGTTGAGCCTCAGAAAAAAGAAGAGCTTCAAGCAAGTAACTGATGGCAGGTTTATTTTTTGTTTCTATAGCTTCCCTACATATTTTTTGTTTTATGAAGTGTGCATTTCAGCTGTGCCACATTTGTTTAGAAAACTCATTATTATAAGCTGGCTTATAAGGACAAGTAAACTTCTTTTTTTACTGTAAGCTTCAGGTTTATTTGCCCATGCAGCTCTGTTCATGTGATTGTAGAGGCTTCTGGAAGTGCTGTACTGCAATCAATTCTGTGTGATTGATGTTACACAGAATCAAGCTGTGCTCCAATGTAGTCATACATTTGATTCTTCTGCTGATATGTAATATCTTCAAAAGGGAAAAAATTACTTCTAGATCTCTGTGCCCTAATGGTTAAACATTTTTAATCTTGAAGTATGCTCCTTTGATTTTTGACATACTTGTGTTTAAACTGTCTCCTTTCAGTTATAACTCCTGTTGTTTTACATTTAAACTGTAAGTCATAATCATTGCAGTTTTCACCAATTTAGAAGCCATTTTACATCGGTCTTATGTTTAAACATTCTTGGATTTTGTAGTAAAACTATTAGCTAACACCTTATTGTTTCTTCAAATACGAAATAATATAGGGTTTTATTAATATTGGGTGATTGAGTTTCCTCTAAGGTTTGTTGCCTATCAAAGCTAAATTTTCTTCTGAATTTTGTAAACCCATTAAGGATTTCATTTAGCTTATGACTTAAGCCACTGGATTGGTTTTTGTTTCTTTACAAATGCTTTGATTCTGTGCTGTGGCATAGTGCAGTGTGGGGCAGGTGCAGGGGAGGAAGCTGAATTCACTGGGGTGCTTTGAGCTCTCGTGCTGTACAAAGGCTGGAGGGCTTATGGGGCTTTTGGAAAGAGCTGTTGCTGTGTAGATAATGTTTTGTGGGTTTGGAAATTGTTTAGCTGTGCTTCCTGTGGGTGATCTGAGGCTTCATTTATCCTCTCCCCAGGGCTCTGTTCACCATGCGCTTGCCAGGAAAGCACTTCGTACATGAAACCAAGTGTTTTAGCACCTATTTGTTCTGTTCTGTCTTATTTATCATATGTTTCTCACCAGCCACTTCCCCATGTAACTTAGATTTTAAAGGAAAGCTTTAAAGCAACTGTTCTAAGAGTTGATGTTAAAATTAGAGTAAGATAATCTATCTTTTGCTTTAAATATCATTGCCAAGTATAAACTGTAAAATTGAGTAACAGAATCTCTTTAAATTTTTTCATAGTAAACATGACAAAGTAGGTTGTTCTCTGTAAACCATGTAGTCTTACTGTGTTACGTAAAGCAGCATAGATTAGAAAATTAGATTGCACTTTGAAAAGAAGTGTTTGAACATGATCTTTGCATTATCCAAAATAAACTTGAGTCTGTATGACCTAAGTACTCTGGTGGTTCTTTCTGAAGCCATAGCAGTCTGCTTAGCAGCAAGTATAAGGAATATTATGGAAATGCACAGTAATATTATTTCCTGAAAATAAAATGGGATGTGAACAGATTTTCATAATTTATAGCCCTGACAATTAAATTTTTGGCAACTAAGTGACGATAACCTGGTTGACAAAAGAGAAGCAAAATTTCACAGTATTTTGAACTTGTAAATTGCATGAAGGTGCAAATTATGACCTGCAGGTGCTTCAGGAAAAGAATTATGTAGGTTGCTAGGAAAGTTAGCCCAAGTTCAAAACCTCTGTGTCTATCTTTGCTTGTTCCTATGAGCAGCTGCTGTAGGTAGGCGATGTTTAAAGGAGGCCTTTGAAATTTGTATCTGACTGTTACCGTTGGAACTCAGCCTTAATGATGAAAGCAAGCTTTGGACAGATGAATTCTTGTGAATTTCTGGCTTTTCCCTGAAAATGGCTATATTTAATAGTGTTTGAAGCCGATACCCCGCAGAAAGATATTTAAAACTGAAGTAATACGCATTTGTACAAGTACTGTGAGCAGGTCATGTCTCCAAATTATAACTTACTGTACACAAGGTAAACAAATATTTGTACATTATGTAAATAATCCAAATTGAAATTTAAAAGCAAGTTTAGGTTTCCACAAAGGTCTCCAGACACTGTATCGCTGAACAGATGGGAAGTTCTTCTGGGCATGGTGTGCTCTCTTGTAATATTTTGCATGGCTCCAAGTGGGCAAACAGCACTTAAAAAAGGAGGAAAATAATGACTGATGCCTATCAATTAACTGCTAATGAAGTTATTACTTGAGTGGTATGGCACTCATTTGTGCCATGGAGAGAGTTCTAGCAAAACTCTCTTGGAAGTGAGATCAAACCTATGGTGATAAATTCCAGTGCTGCAGACTGATGACTGATGCTCATTTGAAGTCCATTTATTAGTGGCAATAAAGGTTCAGGTAATGACATGCTGATGATAGGAAATACTTGAAAATAGATTTATGAAACTAAGAGATAGAGGAGATCTAACACTCTAGATAGTGTTTAATATACGTGTATCTGTCTTGAGTCGAAGTAAATGTTCTCTGTTAGTCTAAAAAAAATTCTGTTCTCTTCTGCAGTCATGAATTCTGTAAATATTTCATTCAAAATAACATTGTGCTTTTTCCTTTCAAAACTATGAAATACAGTGATAAAAACCAAAACCACTCTCACTTTGTTTAAACCTCAAAGTAAATATCCAAGTGCGTAAGTTGTGTTGGTAGAAAATATTTTCTTTACTGTTTTGTCATTTAGCTGCAAAGCATTTTTTATTCAGTGTTCTAGCTTTAAGCTGAGCAATATGAGTGGCTTCTTTTTGTTTTTTCATGTGACAGCTTTTTGCAATAGTGCTTAACATTTAAAAGAAATACAGCATTTTCTTTAAGGAAATTGCTGTAAATTTAAACCAAATGTTTTGCTCTAAGTTGCCTAATGCATGATATAATTAAGATGAATATTCATTTTCCACCTGTTTCAGTAGCAGCAACTCAATCTTTACCTACTGCCAAAATTGTTACTTGAACTGGAGTTGATGAGACTTCTTTTTGTGTATCTTTAGGAGCAATATACAATCAAATGGAATCTCTAAGTGACTCATGGGTTCGACTGAAACACAGCAGAGATTGGTTGTACACATCCTCCTACTCATTTGTTGAGTCTGATTTTGACCTCTCAAGATCCCTTGGAGTTCATACTTTGATTGAAAATGCTGTCAGTTTTGTAAGTGGAGATGTGGGAAACTCCCCAGGATTTAAGGAACCAGAGGAAAGTATGTCCACCAGTCCTCAAGCATCGATAATTGCAATGGAGCAGCAGCAGTTGAGGGCTGAGGTAAATTTCAGTTTAACAGCTCTTCTTATTCTTCATACATTATGTTCATTATAGGAATATTTTTTGAAGCAGTGTCCAAATCCTATCTATTAAAGTAATTTTTCCTTCTTTTCTATTAAGTATCTTAACTGGAACTGAGAACATTATGTAAACAAACTCTAAAAAAAACAGAAAGTGTTCCCTTTTTAAAAAAAATATGTGAAGGAGAAAACAGTGACCTGATTCATTCTCGCTTACACTTCTGTATGATCCAATTTACATTTCTAGGCATACTGGTTACTTACTTAATATTGTCTTTTGCCTGCCTTTACTTTTAGCTTCGTCTGGAAGCACTTCATCAGATTTTAGTGCTTCTGTCAGGAATGGAGGAAAAAGGCTGTGTGCCATTAATGGGAAGCCGACAAGTACCAGGATTTCAGTCTTCTTCACTGCTTACTTCTGTTAGACTCCAGTTTCTTGCTGGCTGCTTTGGTCTGGGCACTGTAGGACATGCAGGGACCAAAGGGGAGAGTGTAAGATTGCATCACTACCAGGTGTGTACTTCAGCAGTTTCTGCTGATTCAATAACCCAGTGATAAAAATGTCTCACTTTTTAAAATATTTGTTTGTTTGGCCCAGGATGGTATCAGAGCAGCCAAGAGGAGTATTCAAATTGAAATCCAGGTGGCTGTGCACAAAATTTACCAGCAATTATCTGCTACGTTAGAGAGAGCTTTGCAAGCTAATAAGCATCACATAGGTAAGTGAAAAGCAGATTTGCAATGCACGTGTTCTCTAATGTACAGTAGAACATCTTGTATGTTTTCCAAGGCAGACTTTGATATTAGTGACTAGAATTCATTGAATTACCTATCTGACTACTTTTCCTAAAACAGAAATCTGTATATGTTGGGAGAGCCCAGTGGCCATTCTTACCTGGGTCATTTTGGTGTTTCACTTTGAGAAACATTGTGAAACAAGTACAAAATGAAGTTTTTCACCCAGTTGTCCTTACATAAGAGAGAAGATTCTGGTTTGAGATTTAGCCTCAGAACATTTATATCACAAACTAGATCTATGTGCTACTCTTTCTTGGACAATTTTGACATAGAGTTGCATTCAATTAAAGAAGAGTGCAGTGGTTCATCAGAAAGACTACCTCACAGTGTCTGACAACACTCACTTTTCCATTGACAATTTAATTAAATTATATTTAAAAAATAATCTACTGATTTTCTGTCTTAGTATTCTTACTCTGAACATCCTACTAATTAAAAACAACTTTATTTTAATCTTAGAAGCACAACAGCGTCTTCTATTGGTGACAGTCTTTGCTCTCAGCGTGCACTATCAGCCCATTGATGTCTCCTTGGCCATTTCCACGGGGCTGCTGAATGTGCTGTCCCAGCTGTGTGGCACAGACACCATGTTAGGACAGCCCCTGCAGCTGCTGCCCAAAACTGGGATTTCTCAGCTCAGCACAGCTTTGAAAGTAGCCAGCACAAGACTGCTGCAGATCTTGGCTATCACCACGGGGTCAGTGTCCCTTGCTTTTGAGAAACTTCATCACTGAGTTTACCAGCACCCTTGAAAAATGTGTGAGCTTTCATTCGGACAGTAAATGTTGCTGAGAAATATATAAGGGGGTGGAGGGACAAGTAGTCACATTATTCATAGGAAAGGTGCATATAAGACTAACAAATGTTTTTCATTTGTGAGTGTTTGAACCTGAATAGTATCAGCTTTGTGGTCTGTAAATACTGTATTCTAGTAATTCCCACTTGCTGCTTCAACTTTGTGTGGAGGTGTGTTCAGTTGGTGTGAGAAGACTTTCTGTTGCTGTATAAAAGTCATTTGTGTAAAAGCAATTCTGATAATGTGGGAGTTCCTCAGAGCAGGACATTGTGTTTCTTTCCAGAATATGAAATAATTTTCTGAGAAATAATGGTCTCTGCTAGATCATGGGACAGTATGCAAGGTCCTAGCAATACTTAAATATTTAGTCTTACTTAGTAAAGAAAACACCAGTGGAGAAAGTATTTTCTAATAGAAGCAAGACTATTATTTAATATTCAGTAAGTGCATCTTCCTTTCAATGTTTGTACAGTATGTTGTATTTACCTGCCAAATCTGTTATGTAAAAAAGCCCAATAATCCTACACCAAAAAAATCCCCCAAACCCATAGAAACAGCATCCCATCTTTAGAAATTGCAGTGCAATTATGATTAATTAACAGAGTTGTTCCTTTTTTCCCTGGGAAGTACTGAAAACTTATCCTTTGACTCCAAAGATTAGACCATTTTATCTTGTTTTAAAAATAGGGTTAAAATAATAAGAGGAATCTAAACCTGTAGTTGAGGATGGGGAAAAGTAACCTGCTGCAATTATTTTTCCTTGGATCGACTCTCAAGTACTCTTACTTTTTCTATGTGTGTGTGTGTGTATAGAACCTATGCAGATAAACTGAGCCCAAAGGTAGTGCAGTCCTTACTGGATTTATTATGCAGCCAACTGAAAAACTTGCTATCACAAGCTGGTGTGATGCTGATGACTTCATTTGGAGAAGGGGAAGGTGAGGAAGGTGAAGTGGAATCAAAAAAGATGGATTTGAATGGGGATAATGAGAAGAGAGACTTCAGAGGTAATTATCTTACATAATTTCTATTACAATTCTAAAATACCAGGACACATAATAGAAGAAACCACTGAATGCTGAGATCCTCCTCCATCTATTGTGTATTGGTTTTTGTTGGATCATTTTTAATTCTGTAAATAAGACTAAAGTTATAAAATTATTTTGTGCTCAGTTTAGACTTATATAGAGTTGATTCACAAAGCTGCAAGCACAGGAGCAGACTGAGAATAAGAATTACTTCATTGGGTTTGGAATTAGAAAGAGAATGCAGTTTTCCTTGAAAAATGTATTGGTGGTCATAGTGTTTTTCATAAATGTGGTCATAGAAATTTAATTATCCAGATTTCAAACTACAAATAATTACGACTTTATTAATGAAATTGTTGTATTTGCCTTTTATTATGCAGTTTTGCAGTCTGAGTGGATGGCAAGAAGGTGTTATGTGGAAAAATCTACAACAAAAGATTTTCTGAAGTACTGATATCCTCATGTAGCTTGCAATCACTTAATGAGCATTTTGAATTTTGGTGGAAGTTGTGTTCGAATAATTTTTAATTGTAGCTTGGTTTTAAGCATACATATGTTTTTGTTTGTGCTTTTAACTATCTTTACTTATAAATAATGCAATGTCTGATGAATTAATAAGATAATTAATCAGGAATTAGAATATGAGGTCTTCCCACAGTGATCTGCCTCCCTTACCTTGACCCACTAAAGTTTAATGTTTTCTCTCCGTGTCTTGCTGAGGAGCAGGAATGAGAGCACATCTTTGTGTGTACCTGCCAGCCAGCCAAGGTTAACATAATAACTGATCATTGTGCTTTTACCTGCAGACAAGTGGTTCCCAGTAACCAGGACTGCCAATCAAGTTGTAATATTAAGGCTGTAAATGATAACTTTTGCTTTAACTTCCTAGCTGCCCTCCGAAAGCAACATGCAGCAGAATTGCACCTGGGAGACTTCCTTGTTTTCCTGCGTAGAGTTGTGTCTTCAAAAGCAATTCAATCCAAGATGGCATCTCCAAAGTGGACAGAAGTCCTTCTTAACATTGCTTCCCAGAAGTGTTGCTCAGGTATGATCATGTCAAAATGTGATCCATGATTGCCTTGCATTTCTGTAGTGCAGTTCCAAAAACTAGTTTTTTTCCAAAAACTAAGCTGTGTTAGAACATGTAATACATAGTGAGTATTCCTAGTGAGAGTTCAAACCAACTGCAGTACAGGTGTACGGGGTTACACTCTAGGACACTGGGGGCATGGAGCCAGGGACAGAAGTAATTTTGAGATTATTGACACGTTGTTCTATCTTCAGGAATTCCTTTTGTTGGCAATCTGAGGACTAGACTGCTCGCACTTCATGTACTAGAAGCTGTGTTACCTGCTTGTGAATCTGGCGTTGAAGATGATCAGATGGCTCAGGTCTTTATATTTTGTTGTAAACTTTCACATTTCCTCAAAAAGTCTCTGTAACTTTTAAATGTTTCATAGGTTTCAAAATCCAAATCAAGCAAGGCTCAGTGTACTTATTTGTTAATCTACGAACACTAAATATTTTGATGTTTATACCTACAAAGCAATGTAAAACTGTATAATGTTGCTGTTGTCCTCATGTTGGAGTTAAAATGATCTGAATTCTGTCCTAATGCCCCAGGTTGTTGAAAGATTGTTCTCACTTCTGTCTGACTGCATGTGGGAGACTCCGATAGCCCAGGCCAAACATGCAATTCAAATAAAGGAGAAAGAACAAGAAATGAAGCTCCAGGTAACAGTGCTTGTACTTTGTCTCGTGACTGAATGCAGCTAAATTACATTTGCCACAAATGTTTTGTCCTGTTTCTGGTAGAAGCAAGGAGAGTCTGAGGATGAAGATGAGAATCTTCCCATCCAGGAAGTGTCCTTTGATCCTGAGAAAGCTCAATGCTGCGTAGTGGAGAATGGACAGATTCTAACTCATGGAAGTGGAGGCAAAGGGTATGGCTTAGCATCCACTGGAGTTACTTCTGGGTGTTACCAGTGGAAGGTAGGTTGCATAAATGTGTATTTCTTACCTTCTCTGTCATTGTTTTGGAAATGTGCGATGATATATTAACAGCAGCTGCTTGTGCTTTTCACTTATGACATGATTCTTGCATAAAAGGCAGTGTTACTTTTATGGTTGGACTCCATGATCTTAAGGATCTTCTCCAGCCTTAATAATTCTGTGATTTTTGGTCTCAAGGGAAGAGTTTGTGGCTGATTTTGAGTGGTGGGATTTGAGTATTTCAGCACAGAAACTGGAAACTCTGAACATGTATTATGTGTTCTTAGAGGTAATGGTACTAGTACATAAGGTCCAGTCAGCCTGCATGTGCAGTTTTACAAAACTTACATACTGAATTATGTAGACTTAGGATTTTTTTTAGAAAAACATTTCACAAAGTGTGTTGTTTTCCTGCAAAAACACACATCAGCCTGACTGGCAAGAACAGTGTTTAATGCATCATTTGGAGGGATTTTTTTTATGGTTTTGACACATAAACTTACTGTTTTTCTCATTAAAAGCTTCTGTCAAGAAGTTAAAATTAGACATACATTTGTGTTACATTATATTAAAGTGTATATTCCTGATGTTTTTCCGTGTATTTGTTTTGCCTGTTAGTTCTACATTGTGAAGGAGAACCGAGGCAATGAAGGCACTTGTGTAGGAGTGTCTCGCTGGCCTGTGCATGACTTCAACCATCGCACTACCTCAGATATGTGGCTCTACCGAGCCTACAGTGGCAACCTCTATCACAATGGAGAGCAGACTTTGACTCTGTCAAGCTTTACCCAAGGGGATTTCATCACATGTGTATTAGATATGGAAGCAAGAACTATTTCGTTTGGTAAAAATGGAGAGGTATTTTACATCAATTAGTTTTTTGGTGGGTTTTTTTGCAATGGTAAGATGGCATGGATAAACATGAGAGTTAAAACATGTGGCAGTTTCAGTACTTACAAGATTTATAATACAGACTTTTTCATATTTCATATTTTTGCTTTTTAAGGTGTTCTAAAATTGAGGGGGTTTTATTTTGTTTCTTCCCTAGGAGCCAAAACTAGCTTTTGAAGATGTGGATGCAGCTGAGTTATACCCTTGTGTTATGTTCTATAGCAGTAACCCAGGAGAGAAGGTAACTTAAATTTCATCTGTGGAGGTATACTGATTTAGGCTGGTATAAATATTCATCAGAGCAGCCTGCATGTTGCTGCTTTGAATTATTGACCAAAGCAGTGTTGCTAATACACAGTGTTTTAGCTATGGTAATCTATTCTAAATTTAAAATGTATTTTACTATTTAGAATAGATTTAAAGGCTTTATGTTCTACACAAAAAGTTCTATTCCCCAGAAATCAAGGAGAACATAGTATTAGGATTTATAGATAGTCTTGTGTGAGAAACCATGAAATACATAATTTCAGCATTCTGCAATCTGAAGGATGGAGGTTTTGCTCAGTGTTAAAGTGGATTTCCTAGGGATTCAAAGGGAAAAAAAAAAGACAGTGCTAGTAATTATTTCTATTCAGCAGGAAACTCCAGTATTTATAAGAAGAGCTTATTGAGGTATGTTGAGAAGATAACTTGTAAACTGTTCTCTTCAAACAGGTGAAGATCTGTGACATGCAGATGCGTGGGACACCAAGGGATTTGCTGCCTGGTGACCCCATCTGCAGTCCTGTTTCTGCAGTGCTTGCAGAAGCCACGATCCAGCTCATTCGAATTTTACATCGCACAGACCGCTGGACGCACTGCATCAATAAAAAAATGATAGAACGACTGAATAAAATCAAAACATGTCTTAAGGAAGCAGGTCAGAAATTGAAGAAAAGTCGCTCTGTTCAAAGCCGAGAAGAGAATGAGGTGAGAGAGGAGAAAGAAAACAAAGAGGAGGAGAAAAGCAAGCACGGCCGGCATGGACTGGCAGAGCTCTCAGAGCTGCAGCTGAAGATGCTCTGTGTGGAGGTGTGGCCTGTCCTAGCAGTGATTGGTGGAGTGGATGCTGGGCTCAGAGTTGGAGGTCGATGTGTCCACAAGCAAACAGGCCGTCATGCCACCCTGCTGGGAGTGGTGAAGGAGGGCAGTACCTCCGCCAAGGTCCAGTGGGATGAAGCAGAGATTACAATCAGGTACGCCCATTCCTACACTCTCACTATCTAGTGGTAGTGGTTTGTGGTAGGAAATCCTCAGAAATAACCTATCCTTTATATTAGAGTCACACTGATCAATTACTTTAAGTGTAAACTTCAGTGGTATTGAAATTCATTCTGTCTTGAAGTAGTGTTCATTCACTCTCCCACCTGCCTTCGGGTGCTCAAGGCTGGAAGGAGATGCTCCTTTTCCTGCCTGTCTTCCAGACCAGCCTTCAAAGGGAACACACCTGGAAGAAAGCTGAAATGAAGTTTCTCTGAGCTTCTTGGTGCTCTCACAGGAATTGCCTGTCTTTTTATGTGGAAAAGATTTGACTAGCTTGGTTCCTTGAGCTCCTTCTGCCTATAGCTGAAGAAGTCTTTTGAAGAAATTGAGCAGTGATTTTTAAAATTTTTTTCCCCTGTAGTTACAATTACATTTGGAAATAGCTGAGGTCACTTTACTTATCCAGCTGTCGAAGCAGTATGTCTGTTTTGTCTTTTTAAAGGTTGTTGTCACTGTGACTAAATATACTGAAGTGCAATTGATTTAGTTCCAGATACAAATTCTTTCCAGTATGCTCATGTGGAGGTATAGCCTTAAAGTAAGAGTGCTCTTAAAATAATTTGAAGCTTTGAGTGTTGTGGAAAAGCACTTGAACATAAGCAAGCTTTTGGTAGAGCATTTAATTAGGTTCATTTTATACCTTTTTAATTAAAACCAGGCTAAAGCTTGCTTTAATTTTTAGATAGAAGTTAATGTTGTAAGATGGGAAAACATTTTTGGGATAATAAAAGGAAGATATAAAAGTCATTTATCTGCTGGATGTATGCAAAATACAAGGTATTTGAAAATACGGGCTGGTGAATTTTCGTCCTGCTTCAAGTGAAAATTAGTCAAGTATAACAGTCCTAAATAGTAACAGAAAATATCACCGAATATAGATGGACAGATAGATAAATGTGTCTGTTAGGTTTTCTGATCTGTGCTTTTCAAAGGTTGCTGTCTTCACCAGGTGACCTGTCCTGACACACTAGTGAAAGACTTGTCCTGAGCTCTCAGTAGTGTACTTATGGTGATGAATAGCTGAGGTCAAGCAAAGCTTTTCCTTAATATTTAAAACTTTTCTTTATAAGCTTTTATATCTGTTAAAATTCAGGTATGATGATAATAATTACCTTCAGATAGTTTTTCTTAAAAGAAGTTTGTTACATATTTCTGATGAATAATATATCCAGAGTACAGAATGCATAGCTTCTGTGGGGCTTCTGGATTTCAGTGCTTCTTGAAAATCTGTGTATGCTTTGTTGCATTTGCTTTGAAACCATATCTCCCTATTTTCTGATGATAACCTCATTTTCCTCTGTTTGCATTTAATTTTTAGAATTGGTTTGTTTAATTAAATATATTTTACATCTTATTTGCCTACATTATTTCCTGTGCTTTCCTCCTGTCTCTCCCTCACTTGCTTTTTCCTGTGTCATTCTGATCTTTATTAAAGCTTCCCAACTTTTTGGTCGCCTAGTGATACTCCATTGTATAATCTGGAGCCCTGTGAGCCACTGCCTTTTGATGTTGCAAGATTTCGTGGGCTGACAGCTACTGTGTTGCTGGACCTTACCTATCTGACTGGCATTCATGAAGATACCGGAAAGCAAAGCGCCAAGAGACACGAGAAAAAACACAGACATGAATCTGAAGATAAAGGGGAAATGGACCAGAAAATGGAGGGTGAAGTTGCATCAGATACACGATTAGGCCAAAGTGCTGATGATAACAAAGGATACGGTGCTACAACCTCTAAGTCGGAAAATGAAATTGTTTCCTTTTCTTTAGAACCATCAGCACTAGGTATGGAACCTCAACACCAGCCTGCTGAAGGAAGAAAAAAGAATCATGAACACACCCCACGAAATCATGATATAGTGCAGTCAGAAATCCGAGCTGTACAGCTGTCTTACCTTTATCTTGGTGCTATGAAGTCACTTAGTGTTCTCCTTAGTTGTAGTAAGTATGCTGAGCTGCTCCTAATCCCCAAAGTGTTGGCAGAGAATGGTCACAACTCTGACTATGCGGGGTCCCCAGTGGTGCACGAGGATGTGGAGCTGCGTGCGGCGCTGCAGTTCCTAATGCGGCACATGGTGAAACGTGCAGTCATGCGCTCGCCCATCAAGAGAGCACTGGGGCTGGCAGACCTGGAGCGGGCACAGGCCATGATCTACAAATTAGTTGTTCATGGGTTGCTGGAGGACCAGTTCGGTGGCAGAATTAAACAAGGTACGTTTTCAAAATGAGATTAAAATGAACAGTAACAATGATAATATAGTTAATATAGTCTTGTTGATTTGTTGCAGTTATACTTCATGGGAATCTTAATCAGACAGAGCAATTTTGCAAAACTCTGCTGTGTTATAGATATAACACTGATTGGTTTGTTGCCTTTTTCCTAATCCCTTATCTTAATAAAAAGTGAAAGCATATGAATCAGAAAGAAGAGTTTTTAATGTTTTTAATATCTTTAATACTTTTTTAAAATGAGCAATAGTGTATATAATAGTGAGAAGGATTGGCACTCCTTCTAAACCAGCAATAAAAACCCCTTAAAAGTGCTACTTGCATAACTGAGTTAAAAATAGTTTTATAGTTAACCAGCTGTATTTTTATATCTAAGACCTCTTCCTCTTTTGCCTCTTTTGAGAATAATCCAAGCTGTTACAACCATAAATCTGAATATCATAAACTTTGACATAAGTAAATGGTTTGTTTGTTATTTACCTTGTACCACTGAGAGCAGCAAGAGTTCCTGGACTGATTTCTTTATTTAAGTTCATGAGTTACTGGCAGAATCTGCACTTCCCTTTCTTTTCTCTGAGGTGAATTCTAAATAATTATAGTTATTTTGAAAGTTGAAAGTTTAAGTGTGCCTACTGTTTTGATCTACACAATTATATTAATGTTGTTGTAACATCCATATTTTTCTGTTGCAGAAGTGGAGCAACAAGTAGAAGAAGGTGATCAGTCTCAACAAGCCCAAACACCAGTTACAACCAGCCCTTCTGCTTCTAGCACGACATCTTTCATGAGCAGCTCTCTGGAGGATACTACCACTGCTACTACTCCAGTAACTGATACAGAAACAGTTCCAGCATCAGAATCACCTGGTGTTATGCCTCTCAGTCTGCTGAGGTAAAATACCCTATCAGCATGTATGATTCTGTGGGCGTAGGGAGCAAGTTGAGTGGTTTATGTGGAATATATGTCTTTAAGACTTTGAAAATGCTGCCAAGGACTGCCTCAGCAGAGGGACACAGTTTAAATGTTACTTTGCCTTGCAGAGTTTGTGTTGTTTATTAAAAAGCTGATAAGCTTTTGCTATACACTATATAAATGTAATATCTGAATGTTTTAAGTAGGGCAAAATGTTCTCCTTAAGTTGTCCTACAGTTCTCATGTCTATTTGGTATAGGTCAAATTACAAATCTCTGAAATTCTGTATTTTTAATGAATGCTTGATTCTCAAGCTAGAATAGATCTTGGTAGGTAACATTCTGTAAAGCTAAGATTTTGTTTCTGCTTACTCTGACATACTGAAATGAAGATAAACTACTGAATTTGCAGAGGCAATTTGTGCTTTCAAAGGAATTCTGCTTTACCTTACATAGAATACTTTTCTAAGTTTATTAATTCATGGAAGTTTTGCAAACATCTTTTGATAAAAGCCAGAGCAATGTCTTCATGCCAGGACAGTGAAAATCAAATACTTACCTGATTTATTAGTCAGCCTAAGTTCTGAACGAACCATGGAAATGAGAAGTGTTTATTTGTCTTTTGTCTCTTAGGACAGCTCCTGGTCTCTGAGGGGTTATTTTTTTGTTATGCTTGGAACTTAACTGTACAGATAAAGTCGGCAGGAATGTTGCCTCAAAATAAATGTTCTATCTTACCCTTTCTAAACTCAGTTGCATCAAGTAGGATTTGCCTAAAGTGTACTCCAATTGGATGTTTTTGAGTCAGACCTTTTTCAGCATGGCTCTGTTCAACATAAATGTATATTGTTCTTTTTCCAAGGCAAATGTTCTCCAGTTATCCTACTACAACTGTACTTCCAGCACGACGTGCTCAGACTCCTCCAATATCTTCTTTGCCAACATCTCCTTCAGATGAAGTTGGAAGGAGACAAAGTTTGACCTCTCCAGATTCCCAGTCTACAAGGCCTGCCAATCGCACAGGTAAACTTGTCAGTGGAATAGAAATGAGGACAACTTAGGAAAGTCACAGGAGCTCAGGGGCCTTGTTTTAAGAGATGGAAACCCAATAGAGTTTCTTCTTAAGGCAAACTAACATGCAAAGCATTGTTGAAAACCTTATAGTCACTATCTTAGGAAAAAAGATATGGATTATATAGCTGTAGGCTTTATCAAGCAAATGAAATGAGTTTTTAAAATATAAGATTGGATACAAAAATAATAATGAATTATAATTGATATCTGCTTCAAAAATGTTCATCTAATTTGAGCTTCTTTCCTTGGTTGTGCACTGCTGGCAAGTGCAATCTTCTAGCTTTTGTTAGATCATGTACCACGCAGAAAACAGGAATTCATGTATTTTATGGCACATGCAGCAGTACTTTTTATTCTTTCATTCTTCTTATATTTATTACATCTGTGCTATTAGTTGGAGAGTTTAGTGGTTCATTTGTTACTTAGCAGCTGGTCTATTCAGTTTAATGTCTCCTTTTTTTTACCTTTTTTTTAATTATGAGATGACTTACTTCTAGTCATGATAGTGTCCTTACAACTGTGTTTATTCATTAGTGCATTTTTCTCTTCACTGGTTAGACATCGCTGTTATGACAGGTCACAAAGAAACTGTGGGTTTGGGGCAGTAACTGACCTCTTTAGAGCCTCTTGAATGACTCTCTGCTCAGAAATACAGCCATCATCCACAAAGAAGTTTTTCAGATACTTTCGCAGTTCAGCTGAGGTCTCTTTCTATACCTTAAGAGTGTATAATGTTCTCACCATTTGGGAATCTTGATGATTTGGACAAAGTTAACTTTATCTAGTCTACCTAAATATAGATCAAATAGATAATTTGATACAGTTCAAAATAAAACCAATAGAAATTGCTTAAATAGTTCTTTGCATATTGTCAGTATCCTGCTTGATCACAGTCAGTCAAGGTAATCTATGTTACAAAGAGGAATGAACTCCATCTGATTTTGTTACAGAAAGTATCTTCTTTTGTGGAAAGTAATTGAGAGGAAAGTTGAGAGTAATTATTTCCTTAGTTCAAGCTGATACATCAAACTGAGGTGTAATAAAGTGACACTAGAGAGAGATATACATGCTTTACATTTATCATTTTCTCTATTTTAAGCATTGTCTGATCCAAGCAGCCGACTTTCAACATCCCCTCCTCCTCCTGCCATTGCTGTTCCCTTGCTAGAAATGGGGTTCTCCCTCAGGCAAATTGCAAAAGCTATGGAAGCTACAGGTAATCTATAGCTATAATATAAATTTAACTAAAAGATTGGATACACAGGAAACACTTGTTTTCCAATAGAATACTTAATTTTTAAGTTCTGTAATAATTTCTGTGGAAAAACGCATGTGGATTACTTTTTTTTGTAACCATCAGTGCTAAAATACAGTTCCAAAGTGTAGTTTTCCTGCTTTCAGGTGCCAGAGGAGAAGCTGATGCACAGAACATCACAGTGCTGGCCATGTGGATGATTGAGCACCCTGGAAACGAAGATGATGAAGAGCCCCAGTCAGAGGGGACTGCAGACTCACGGCATGGGACAATTGTCTCTGGCAGCAGTGGGAAATCTGGGGATCATTGCTATTTGCAGTCTCCAGGTGATATCCCTTCTGCTGATGCCACTGAAATGGAGGAAGGCTTTAGTGAGAGGTAAAATAATCTTTCTTATAATTGCTTGTAATCTGTTCCTGAACTGGAAATCTCACAAATTCTTTGTTGCAGACAGAGTTACTTTGTAATACAGCTTTTGAATTTTGTTACAACATGAGCAGAAACAAAGTTAGAAGCAACTAAATTAGGTATACATGGTACATTTATTTTCCAGCACTATTTGCATGCAGAGCTGGGGAAGAGTGTAATTGAGCATGTTTTCTTTGCAACAAAAAAAGGGAAAAAATGAGAGCTTATAGTTGTATTTTAACTAAAAGACCAGGTAATAAAGCAAAATTCCATTAAATTCATATTTTGCCAAATTCATGTGTAAGGCCAAAGATGATTTGAATCAGCCAGCACCAACAGAGATGATTTTATTTCTTTGGGAGGAGAAAAACTAATTCAAGCTGATTAATTAATTGGTCAAGCTACTAATTAACCCAGTATAAAATGAGTGCTCTCTCAAAATTTCTGCCATGCTTAGGCACTCTGGAAGATCAAATAGGTGTTAACTTTGCTGCATCTAATTTGTTTGTGGTAGCTCTCACAGTCAAAACAATATATATGTGCTCCTTGAAACTGATGTTCTTGAATTCCAAATTACTTTTATTTTCTTTCATTAAAGAAAGGAAAAAATACTAATAAATATGACTTAGCTACTGCATGCGGTTGTTTGAAACTTGGTTTGATTCACCTGTAAACTGTGAATTCCTGTAGCCCTGATAATCTAGATCATGTGGATAATGCAGCTGCAGCGAGTGGCCCTCCCTCTCGAAGTCGGTCAGCTGTCACACGGAGGCACAAATTTGATTTAGCTGCTCGAACGTTGCTGGCACGTGCTGGTAAGGGACTGAAAGAATTCTGAGGGCTTTGCTTATCCAGGAAAGGAATAGGAGGGGGACTTGCAGGACGTTCAGAAAATTCCTTCTCACATGTGTGCCGATGTATATTTAAGAGTTTTATGTGGTGATAAGTAAATTGTTTAGCAGAAGAGTTTAAAAAAAAGGAAATTGGAAGTGTAGCCACCTTTCTGCCATGGAAAATAAAAGTCCTGCTTTCCTGTTTCTCTTTTTTCCCAACTTGAGCGGGATTGTACCGCTCAGTGCAGGCCCACAGGAACCAGAGCCGCAGGGAAGGGATCTCCTTGCAGCAAGATCCAGGGGCACTGTATGACTTCAACTTGGATGAGGAGTTGGAGATTGACCTTGATGATGAAGCAATGGAAGCTATGTTTGGGCAAGACCTGGCTAGTGATAATGATATTCTGGGAATGTGGATCCCAGAGGTACTGGATTGGCCTACCTGGGTGTGTGTGACTGCAGCAGGGGCTGCTTTGACTTACTGCTTTTTGCATGCTTATAATTTTAAATTTAAAGTAACATGTGTACACTTAGAGCCTGTTTAAAAATATCTTACTAAGTGCCAGCAGTGCTTAAAATCATCTTGTATTCTGTAGTATCACTTCTAGATTAAGAATAGTGATTTCTTGGGTTTCCTGCACTGCATTTCCACATGTAGTTTTTTTCTCCCTCCCCTTAGAGATGAGAACAGAACTCATATAGTTGTTTTGATGATACCAATTAGAAATCAAGTAGGTGTTCCAGGTGGCTTAGCTGTGTGAGATAAGAAACACAGTTGAAAATGTTTCTTCTTCTTCTACTGCTAATAGTATCCAAGCTGTAGCAACATAATTTACGCTTAAATCATTTTTCCTTAGTTTAATCTTGTCATGTATTCCATTCTCTGGGAAGGATATGCTAACAGTCCTCACTGAATTGTTATACAGAGCACTAAAAAAACTATTGAGGTGGAAAACAAATATAATAGCAGCACTTTGTTAATCTTTGGATTATCCATGTCAAATTAGACAATCAACCCATAAGACTCAGCTTTTCATCTTGTAATTATGATGCTACCTAGCTTTGATATGGAAGGAAGTTGCAGGATGCTTATTGACTTTTTCAGAGCACTTATTTCACTGATGAAATTACTGACTTAGGATAGAAATGTAATTATGAAAAATGGGCTTATATTGAGATAAAAACTTGATATTTGCTGATGCAAATGGTAATTTTTGTTTCTCAGTAATTGTAAAATCTGATTGTGTAAAAGGAAAAAAGGATTCTTTTCCTTTGTTAGCTGTAGTTTCAGACAAGTTCTGAGGAGAACCAGATAAGAGTGTTAAATGTGACAGGGTTACAAATGAAAAGTTAAACTGTCAAGAATTTTTGAATCAATCTAACATGGAATAGGAAATTGTCTCCTCTGAAACTTTACTTCCATATGTTTTTCCTGTTCTGAGATGGTCTTCATCATGTCATAAATTGTATGTTTCTGCTTTGCTTTTGTACAAGTCAACCATATAAATAACACTCATTTACAGAAAAGTGCAAGGACACCCACCCAAGAATATTGGCATATTTTGTATCTAAAACGCAGACACTTATTTTGTACAAATAACATGTGAAAATCTTGCTGTGCAGCACGTCTGTGAATCTGAAGACAGAGAAGAAGTGGTGGTTTGTGAGCTGTGTGAGTCCAGTGTGGTCAGTTTCAACCAGCACATGAAGAGGAACCACCCTGGCTGTGGGCGCAGCGCCAACCGCCAAGGCTACCGCAGCAACGGCTCCTATGTGGACGGCTGGTTCGGGGGAGAGTGTGGCAGCGGGAACCCCTACTACCTCCTGTGTGGCATCTGCAGAGAGAAATACCTGGCCCTTAAGAGCAAATCTAAAATGTCAGCCTCTGAAAGGTACAGAAATAGAAGACAGTGGATAAAGAAAGGAAACTAAACATGGTTAAGAGGTGTCGGCATTTTAAGAATTTGATGTAGGAGACAAGAACTCTTAGCAGGATTTTTTGATACTCAGAATCATTCTCTGTATTTGACAAATGCATATTTAGAAAACAAAGGTCGTTTTGGAATTTCTGGGTTTTAAATTAAGAGCAAGGAATAATTTCTTGGGGTGTTGCCTCCTTTCTAGTGACTTCTGAAAACTCTTTATCAATTTTGTTTGACAATTCCAGTATTTTTTCTTTTTACCTTTTACACATTAGTACTGCAAAGTGCTTCCCCCCCCCCCCACACACACACACTTTCAGAAGCCATTTTATCTGTTTCTCTGTTACTAGACTTTCTTGGAATCATTCGTAGATACATGTAGACCTAACAGTAAAGTTAGACTAAATAGGGTACCAAATCTAAAATGGTTATGTATATTTATAAAATATTGGAGCCACTGAATTTTTCTTGGTTATTTTTTCATACAGGTACAAAGGCCAGGCTCCTGATCTAATAGGGAAACAAGACAGTGTCTATGAAGGTATGTTTTTAAGTTGCACGAAGTTTTTGTTTTATTCTAAGAGATACTTTAATGCAAATGAACCTGAAGGTGTATTTTAAAATCTCTTCCAGTCAGATACAGTATTTTAGTTTTGGGGATTTATTTAGTTCAAATCAGAAAAAAAAAAAATCAGTGACTTCTTTCCCCTGTCTTTCATGTAAGCAACTGAAAGGGCAAACACCTAACTTGGGGTTGATACGGTCTTATGAGGAGATGTTACATCCATAATGGCATAAAAAAATTTTATGCTCAGGTATCTTTCTCAAGCTGCCTTTGTGGAATAAATTAATTAGTGTAAGTTAGTGTCCCAAAAGTCTGCCATTAGTCTTGTTCTTAATTTTTCTCCCTTTGTCCAAGCTGGGCGCATCCTGAAGGTGGCTTTCACTTTAAACGTTATTTCTGATGTGTGTAGGAAACCTTTCCCAGGTGGTTCTGTGGTTCTGATCCTTTCTGTAGCTCCTGTGATCATAATTGTGTGATTTACCACATTTGTCTTTTTGAGACTAAATGAGTGCTCCCGTACTTAGGGCAAGTCTGTCTGCTGTAGATCAAAAGTGTTCTGATTCTACTGTGTGTAGAGTGAGACAGAGAGATAAGTAAATATAAGCTGACTTGTGAGTAAATGATTGGCAAGTGAAGGAAGTGCTTCACTGAATTGCAGTTAAGGTGATTTTTCTTTGGGGCTTTTTTTATTACCTGGGAATGAAAAGCAAAAGTTCAGTTATAACTCATAATGCATGCTTTTTTGATAAATATGAAGATCAGAAATTTCTAACATCTGTCTTTACCATTCAGTCCTTTGGAATACGCACTTGTTACCAGGATTTACCGCACGACTCTATGCTTGCACTTTTCACTGTACTCTAGGCTTTGGAGCGGTCTTGTGCTGTATGTGATGACCCTTAATGTCTGTGTTTTTAAAGAGCAGCTAGCTTGATACTTCTGAGAATCTTCCATGAAACTTTTGTGCAGTTTAAAGATCAAGTTGAATAGAGAAGGGCAAGAACAGGACTTCATTTTTCTGATTTACTTTGTTGTGTCTATGTCAATATCAGAAGGTGAATTTTTAATGCTGCTGTGCTGTAGATTACAGTACACATTTCATACCTTTTACTGTTTGTTTTTTTTAATGAATTGCAATGATTTCATATTTGAGCTTTTGTAACCAAGTCTAATTATATTTCTCCAATTCTAGAAGACTGGGATATGTTAGATGTGGACGAAGATGAAAAGCTGACAGGAGAAGAGGAGTTTGAACTACTGGCTGGGCCTCTTGGGTTAAATGATCGACGCATTGTACCCGAACCTGTTCAGTTCCCTGACAGTGACCCTCTGGGTGCTTCAGTTGCAATGGTGACAGCCACCAACAGTATGGAAGAAACATTGATGCAAATAGGTACATTTGAAATCCATTCCATTTAAAGAAAGAATGATAATAATAACAGCAGCAGCAACAACAATAATGGTAACAATTATCACCACCTCCTCGCCTTTTCAGTGGGGTTTTTCTAGAGGCAAGGCAGGAACATCCTGACAGTATTTCCTGCCTGCCACCATAAGGAAGGGGAGACCAGCTCTGAATTGTCCTTTTACTATAGGGAAATTAGAGAGAGGTGTGTGAGGCATTATAATTGACAGAAGGGTTGAATTTTGCCAATAAAACTTGTGACTGTAGTCAAACAGCAGATGCCAGTAACATGTTTTGCAGAACCCAATGAATGGATTTAAGTTGAGACTTAAAAATAGTCCCTTCTAATGGAAAAGGGAATCAGAGGAATTAAGATTGAGTATATCAGATTGTGTTCATATAACCTTGAAAATAATGAATAATTAAATTATGGAGTGTATTTCAGGAGTGCATTTTCCTCTTTGTCATTATTATTGTAGTTCTGTATGGATGAAATACTGAAAAATGAATAACTTAGACCGGCTTTCCTTCTGTGCTTATCATTATATGATAATGTTTTGTTTTTCTTTAAACACTAATGCAAATCATCATTATTTCCAAGGCTGTCATGGCTCAATAGAGAAAAGTTCTTCTGGCAGAATAACCTTAGGAGAACAAGCAGCTGCCCTGGTAAATCCACATGACCGTGTCATGGCTCTCAAGAGAGTGACAGCTGCTGCCCAAGTGCTCCTGGCAAGAACAATGGTTATGAGAGCACTCTCACTTCTGTCTGTCAGGTTTGTGGTATCTTCAGCAACACTTCCACCTTTCCTTTTGTAACCAGTAAGCAGTTATCCAATTCTGTTTGATAAGGATGCAATTTCAAGCTAATTGGGGAAGCGATTCTTGGATAATACTGCTGAGAGAAAAAGTTCTGTCGATTTTGTTCTTTTGAACAAGGACTTTTATATCCATTTCCACAGTGGTTCCAGCTGTAGCCTGGCAGCTGGCCTTGAATCCCTGGGATTGACAGATATCCGCACTTTGGTTCGTTTGATGTGCCTGGCGGCAGCAGGGAGGGCAGGCCTGTCCACGAGCCCATCCACGGTGTCCAGCTCCGCAGAGAGATCCAGGGGCATCCACAGCAAAACCAGCAAGCCCATCTCTTGCCTTGCCTACCTAAGCACTGCAGTTGGCTGCTTGGCATCAAACACTCCCAGTGCTGCAAAGCTGCTGGTGCAATTATGTACACAGGTAGGATTTCAGTACTTATTTGAGACTACTTTGATTATTTGTGCTTTTACCCTCTCAACTGAGTTGAGACTGCCCTCAGTTTGAGGATCTCCTTAGAGTCTTTTTATGGCTTTGCATATGAGTATGTTTGATTGTTGGTAAAAATCAAGTAGCTGTTTGTATCTTCACTGAGTACTCTCTGCAAGTGGGGGAAATGGTTGCGCTTTTTCTGTTGATAAGGTTTTTCTGTTAAGGTTTTGATTTTTTAATTGAGTCAATTCTATGTAGAGAACAGAGAAAAAAGGAAAATCTGAAAATGTTTCTAAATTTGATAGTTCTGTTTGTTTTGATTATTTATCACCAATTATTTCTTTTCAGAATTTGATTTCTGCAGCAACTGGCGTAAACTTGACAACTGTTGATGATCCAATTCAGAGAAAATTTTTGCCAAGCTTTTTAAGAGGAATCGCAGAAGAAAACAAACTCGTCACATCTCCAAATTTTGTGGTTACTCAAGCACTTGTAGCATTGTTGGCTGACAAAGGGGCCAAACTGAGGCCCAACTATGACAAAGCTGAAATTGAAAAGAAAGGTATGATACAGATTCATTTTTAAATATTAATCATTAGATCTTCAATTCCTCATTTGTATGTCAGGGGAGACTTGCTAGAATAATGTATAAATAGATATACTTCTAAAAATGTACAAAACTTGCTTTGATCAAAGCAGTGTTACGGTTTATGACAAACAATTTACCTAGAAATATGGTCTTATTCCATAATTGCATCTTTCACCACTTCAAAAGATAGTCTGAACGTGTGTGTATTCAAAGCTGTAGAGCTGAGGCATTGACCCTGGTTGTGCCTCCTGGTGAAATTAAAGAAGGTAACAGCTGGTTGCCACTACCCAAGTGCTGTCCTGTGTCTGAGGCAGAAATTTGTGCTGCCTCTGCTCTGAGAGGTCAGGAAGCCACAAAGCAACAGCTATGCCTCCCTCTAGGCGGGTGCTGCTGGGATAGAGAGGGAAGGACAGGGCAGTGACAGTGGCAGGTCTCTGGCTTTTCCTGTTTAGAAAGCACTCGCTCTTACCAGCCATTTTCATATGGTGGGAATAAAGTTATTCGGAATTCTATTCTTAAGGTTGTTTTTGTGAAAACTGAACTGGGGTTATTTTGCTCTTAGTATCAGAAGAGTGTTTTAACTATAGTTCATATGATTGCAGCATTCTGCTGAGATGCTCATTAATCTCTTTCTGGAAATGCTGATTGTTGTGGTGTTCATGTATGTACTCATCTAGCCATCATCTCACTGTTTTGTCTAAGCAGGTTTAATTGCCCATTTGTATGCCCATCCTTGCTATGATCCCTCTGCTGTAGGCCCTCTGGAGCTGGCGAACGCGCTGGCTGCATGCTGCCTGTCGTCGCGCCTGTCGTCGCAGCACCGGCAGTGGGCAGCGCAGCAGCTGGTGCGCACGCTGGCTGCGCACGACCGCGACAACCAGAGCACGCCGCAGACCCTCGCTGACATGGGCGGAGACCTGCGCAAGTGCTCCTTCATCAAGCTCGAGGCTCACCAGAACAGGGTAAGCATGGCTCCCCTGTGGCACCTGCTGCCTTCCTCTCTTTGACAGAGCACAGAAAAAGGAAAATAGTGTCAGTTTACAATTACACTGAAATGATTTCCCACTAGAAGTATTTTTTTGGAGAAAAAGTTATTGCTTGATGTATATTATTGCACCTTTTATGCACATAAATGTTCAGCTTCTTGGAGGTGTCAATTAAAGAGGTCATGAAAATGTTCTCATGCTATAAAGTCAGCAGAATCACTCTGAATATTTCCTTAGAACTTAATTTATATTAGTTTTTCTGTCATAGAAGTTAACATATTTGTGCAATATTCTGTACAATACCAGCCTGTGGAGGGTGGAGCTGTATGAAATGTGGCATCCCTATCAAGCCTGCTTAATTGCAGTAAATAATGCTGTAAGAGTAGAAAAATAAATCTAGTTTGTTTGTTACAGGGTCTTTCAATCACTGTCTCATTGGTTACTGTTTGCTTAATATTAGTGAGCAAACATACCCAAGTTTTGAATTCCAGTTTTGCCATGATTATTTTGGTATTTGTAGGTCATGACGTGCGTTTGGTGCAATAAAAAGGGACTTTTGGCAACAAGTGGGAATGATGGCACCATCAGAGTTTGGAATGTAACAAAGAAGCAGTATTCATTGCAACAGACCTGTGTGCTCAACAAGCTGTAAGTTGATTCTTCAGAACAGCCAGAGAGTTAATTTAAGCTGTAATTGTGCAAGATACTGCAGGGTTGGCTTTTCTCATTATCTCCTGCACTTAAAATCTTTCATTTGTTTTCTATTGCTGTGTTTATGGCATGCAAAATAAATAGATTAAAAACTAAAAACAGAGCTTAAATGTCAACCTGGTAAGAGTCTTCATAAAGAGACCATGTCAATACTATTTAAAAATATCCTTAATTAATTGATATGAGGAGACATGAGTAAAAATGATATTGGACTGTCATATAGAAGAATAGTAGAATATACCTTCAGTGGGTTCCAGTGGACAGTTCCAGCATATAACATGATCATTGCAAGTCTGGTCTTTTGATTAAAGTGTGAAAAAAGAGTTTTGACTTCTGTGATACAGGAACTAAATGTAATTCCATGTGACTGTCTTAGAAGTACTTTTTTGTCAGTTGAGTGCGTCCAAAATAGAAGGAAGCAAAAAGGAAAGATTAAAATCTTAATTCTTTTGTGAAGCATAGGTGAGTTGAACTTTGAAGAAGCAGTAGTAAACTACTAGGTTGTTTTGTGACTATTTTTTAGTGGTTGGCTTAGTTCTTGTTTGCTTGCTGCTATTAGATGTGGCCTTAAAAGTAACAACCAGAATGATACAACAGTATTATATCCTTCATTGTTCTAGTACTAGAAGCAGTAAAAAATGTGGCTGTTGTGTATGACCTTAAGGGCAATTAAAGATATCTGCAGCCCTGTTACAGTTAGGCAAAGCAGACTTTAAAATGGAGTTTTAGAACAGTGTAACAAGATTGTAACAGGAGGAACAGTTTAAAGTAGAATTGATAGCAAGATGTGCCTCTTCTATTTCTTATCCAAGCTACTGTTTCATTTCATGACTTCCTAGAAGATTTTGCTTTTGCTGAAGATGTTAAATTTGGGAAATAAGTAGGTAAAGGTAAAGTGTTTCCATTTGAAACCTAACTTGAAATTTCTTGGGAGTAAATAGTATCTCATTCTGTAATTTGAAGTGGTTTTAGAGGGAATGGAGTACTGTGAGCAGAAATATGTGTTATATAAATCTGCTGCAATGTCAGGACTCCAGGTTCTTGCTCAGATACTTTGATTTCTATGTTTTCCTGTCTGCTTAAAGGAAATGCCCTTAATTTCCTTCTTTTATTCTGTTACAGAGAAGGTGACTCTGAAGAAGGTCTGGGGTCACCCAGTGACCTTAGTTTATCTCTTGTCTGTTGGAGCATCACTGGCAAGTACCTGGCTGGAGCTACAGAAAAGATGGTGAACATCTGGCCAGTCAGTGGTATGTCCTGAGCTGCCTGTGGGCACTTCCTGGTCCAGCATATTTCTAGGGGAGCTGTCAAGTCACTGCGTGTTTTTTTAGCCCAGTGTTTAACTGTCCATTTTAAATGCCTACTCTCTCCCACAGTGTCTTGTGAACCTGTTTAGTTTGAGAAAGGCACTAACCCCAAATGAATCTGTGATATACATCTTTGAGAGGAAGACTTTTAATCCCTGTAATTTGTAATATTGGAAGCTTCATTCTGTTGCTTTTCACTTAAAAAAGTTACTACTTACCAGGCCTATGGTAATACATAGTCCCCAAGAAAAGTAAAAATTTACTGGGTACAGAAGAATTCCTCTTCCTTCCTTGACAAAACTACCTAACTTGAATGATAATTGAGATTTGTTACCTAGATTTTGTGTCTGCATAGATTAGTGAACCATTGCTTTGTATTCTTGTAACTTAGGTGAATTTGTAGTATGTCCTAGCTCTCAATAAGAGAGCTCAATAAGGTCTCTTGATTTTTTTTTTCCCATGGAAAATATTGTTTTCTTTTTGAAGATGAAGTAGCTTTAACCGACGTTTTGATCTCTTAGGAGGAAAAGGCTTATTAGATCTTCAGCCTCATTGGGTATCTGCTCTAGCTTGGCCAGAAGAAGGGCCAGTTGCAGCATGGACAGGAGATGCTCCAGAATTGTTGTTAATTGGGCGCATGGATGGATCTCTGGCTCTTATTGAAGTTGTGGATATTTCAGCCATGCACCGGCTGGAACTGGAACACTGCTACAGAAAGGATGGTAAGAGACTGCATCAGTATTTGAAATTAAAATTGTAAACACACTCTCACTGTTTATTAAGGAAGTTCATAATCGTTTTTGGTTATTGAATATGGGATATGGTTTCTGGTTCATGGGAGCAGAAAAGTCTGTGGGATCTCTATCTCACATTCCCTGATTCCCCCACAGCAGAGACAAATGATTTGTAGTAGCTTGGTAAAATTCTGCCATTCCTTGCATTATGGACAATCAGTAGAGATCCCCTGCAGTGTCAGCTCTGTCTGCAGATAACGTGCACAGTGTCATTTGAACTCCTCAATGATTGCCATTTTTCCTTTATAGTTCCAGTCCTAGAGGATATGAAGTAGCACATCTTTGGTGGTACTGTGTGTTTTTGCATATTGCTTCGTCAGGAAGCCTACAGATTATTTTTTGGCAGAATCAAGGGAAGCAATATATTCTTGCTAAGGAAAGCAAGATGTTTTCAGAGAATTTTTTAGAAGCCTGTCTCGGATACATGAATAAGATTCAGTCTACATTTTTTATTTAACCTAGTACAGTTCTTTTCACTATGCCAGGAATATAAATTCAATGTTTTTCATAAAAAGGAAGAATGAAAAAACTAGTACAAAATAATCTCAACAGCTCTCATTACAGTGACACTCAGTTTTATCTTTACCATATGAATTCAAGAAAATTTTTAGACCAGAACATGTTAAGTGGCCTTGGTGATGGTGGACGTTATGCACTTCATAGTTTAGACAACTAACTGCACTGCAAAAACCTCTTTGGTAGGAGTGAAGTTCATTTTAGTTTTATGAATGTTTGTGTTGTCTGTTCATGCAGTGCCTGTCACATGCCTAGCTTGGTTCAGTGAAGACAGACCATTTGCTGTTGGCTATTCAGATGGGAAATTGCTCCTAGGGACAAAGGAACCAACTGAGAAAGGAGGAGTTGTTCTCATCGATGCACATAAGGTAGAGCTGGCATTTCTTAAACTAATGTAGAATTTTTGTGGTCAAAATCTGTTTAAGCTATTCTCTCTATTTAAAGGCTATTTATAAAGACAAGCACAGATTATTTTAAGAACTCACACCTATTTCTGATACACATATTAACATAATGTACTCTAAAGGAACAGTCTACCAAATGTAAAAAAAAAAGGAAAGACAATCTTGATACGCTCTTTGCTATCAGAGATTGTGAAGTGTATGTACATACAGTGACAGAAGTGAATTAAGCACATAGCTGTGCATTGACTGGATTTAAAAGACTAATTGTTTGACTTGGTAAAAGTGCTCATAATAAATTTTAATTTTGAGATCATGTCGTCACGTTTTTGTTTAGCTTCCTGTGCAAAGCAAAAGGTGTTTTTCTAAATATGCAGTTGCTAAGCTTTAGAATCTTTGCTTGGCCGGTATGTACTATTGAGTCATGAATAGTCCATAAATTATCTGCTAAACTAAGAGCAAAATTCCTCAAATGTAGGTGTAATAAGAGCATCTTCAGTGCTACCAAGAGCTGGTCTGGGTGTGTGAAGCAGGACAATCCCAGAATGGAGCATACTGGCAGTAAATACTTGCCCATTTACTGTGGGCTGTCTTCCTTCCCTATTTCAGACTCAAAGATGCATCTGGGGAAAAATAGTCAAGAATGGTTTGCAGTGAAAAGAAAGCATCTTTTTCTATGTTTCCCATTTAGTTTCTTTCTTTCAGCAAACTTTTTAAAGTCTTTTTTATTTGATACTTCTGAAATGTATGACTATGACTTTATAATTGTAACTATCTATGATTTATATGAGAATAATTTTTTTTATTAGTAGTAATTAAAAGTTACATTAACACTGAGTGTTACATTTCCTCCTCACTACTGTGTTACTTCATACTTCATACAGCTTTTCGTTTGTTTAAATCAAATAGGATATGGTTGGTAGTATAAAGTGGGATCCAACTGGTAACATTCTCCTGACTTGTGCCAAAGAGGAAACAGTGAAGCTCTGGGGGTGTCTGGGAGGCTGCTGGAGGCACCTGCACTCCCTGTCCCACCCAGCCCTGGTGAATGGCATTGCCTGGTGTGCTCTGCCGGGGAAAGGACCCAAAGCCCAGCTTCTGTTAGCTACGTAAGTGATTGTTTTGTTGTTGTTTCTGTAGTTCTTTTGCAGTTCTTTTCTACCAGTCTGTAGTGTCTGTAGCAAAGAAAAAGGAATTATTTTTTTAAAAAACAATATTCCTTCAGTAAGTCAGTTGCTATGAGATTCATGAAGTTGCAGAATTCAAATAAAAAGAGTGACTCTGGTTGTATTATCAGCTGTTTTCGCCGTGACCTGTGGGTGGTGATCCTGTTTGGAATTTTTTTGCTTCATCCAAATATTTTTTTTGAGAACATGTTATTAGTAGAAATGGAAAAGCTACAGGGTATGAGGAATAGGAAAAAATGCATTTTTTCCTATTGGGAGCAGGCCTTTCTACTTTAGATCAGTTGATGTAATATAGTTTTATAGGAAGGTAGTGAAGACTACTGGTATATAAGTTAATACCAGACCACTGATATTTTGTTAGTCAATGTCTTTATTTTGTTTTTCTAATATCACCTGACTTGCTTTAGGGGCTGCCACAATGGTTTGGTGTGTGTCTGGACTGTTCCCCAGGACATAGTAATCACATTGCCGTCCAGCTCACCTTGCTCAGAAGGATGGTGGGAGCAAGAAACAAGTGCCAAGGTAAAAGGAGGAAACTTGGTTTGTGAGAAATACTCATTGTGAAGTTGAGGGGGGAGGAGAAGAATGTGAATGAGTTACTTGAATCTCAATGTTTCCTGAAAAAAGAAATTTGCTAAAAAAAGTTTACATTGCTTTTGTGTATGTGTAGGCATTTTAAGAACAGGAAATTGAAAAATTTATTTAAGATTAAGGCTAATGATCATATTTTGATCTGTTTTCTTCCTTTAAAAGTTGATCAGTTTATCCTAAAATTTAGTGAGGGTTTAAAGTTTTTTGTAGATAAAGAGCGAAGATTATTTTCACCTACATAATTGTAATTTAGTCTTTGATGTTGATGGCATTTTGTAAGGGGACAAAAGCTGATAACGTGATCAAGATAGCTATAAAATATTGTCATGATTCTGAGGGTTTTTAAATTATTTAGTGGAACTTCACCATCTGTGTGGATGATCAGTATTTATTGCAGAATACAGATGCTGTCATGTTGCTCCAGTTCCTGGAAGTAGTGCAGTCTTCTATAAGTGTGCAATTGCTTGCAGGATGGATACAGGAAGGCAGTGGAAGTGAAGTGTGTGTTCCAGCTGAGAGGGCACATCACTCCTGTCCGCTCTGTTGTTTTCAGTCCTGATGGGCTGTCATTGGTGTCTGGGGGCCTTGGTGGCCTCATGAATATCTGGTCTTTACGGGTAAGATCATCTTTGCTATGTCTTGATTCTCATTCTTAGAGTATCTGAAATGGTTGAAGTATCAGGCCAGCTTCCAGCCCACTGCATGTTAGATACATTAGAGAAAGCATGGTGTAAAATAATGTTATAACATCATAAAGAATAAAATGTTAATTGAAATTGTACTTAACATTGAAGTACTTTATGGTTCAGTATTGATTGTCTCTGTAGATATGGTCACGTTCGTTAGGCTTTGCAGAACCAGCCACTTTCTTTATAGTTAAGAACAATATTCTCTTACCTTGAGGACTCTTTAAAAAGACAGCTAATGTGGATTATTAAACACTTCAAAATACTTTGTTGTATTATCTCCTTAATATGGTAAAAATGAGGGGTTTCTGCTTTTAGGCTAAGCAGTTTAATTTTTAAATAGTTACTGAAAGCTTGTGAAAATACTGTCCCTTAGGAATGTGTATGCACTTGAACAGAACAGTAGTTATGTCTGCACCTGACTCCAGCCTCTTCTCTCACTAGGATGGTTCAGTATTGCAGAGTGTTGTGATAGGGTCTGGAGCTATCCAGACTGCAGTGTGGATCCCTGAGGTTGGAGTAGCTGCCTGCTCTAACAGATCAAAGGTGAGACAGAAATGTTTGAACCTGTGTGTTTTCCCCATAGACACAAAGATGGTTGATTATAAATTAATGGAGCTTAATGATCCTGCTTTGCAAATATTTAATTTCTAATGTGTCATGTGACTGCTGTTGAACAGGACGTGTTGGTGGTGAACTGCACCTCAGAGTGGATCTCTTCCAATCACGTGCTGGCAACGTGCAGGACTGCGCTGAAGCAGCAAGGAGTTCTGGGCTTGAACATGGCTCCATGCATGCGCGCGTTCCTGGAGCGCCTGCCCGTGATGCTGCAGGAGCAGTACGCCTATGAAAAGGTAGGAGTGATGGAAACGTTCAGCATTCGTGGCTGAAATGAGTTCACTGTTTAGATCTCAGCTGGTTTCAGTCTTTCACCAGAGAACCCAGAAGACTTTCCTACATTCTACTTGAAATATCTTTCACTATTCTCAAAGCTAACAGTGAATGTGAAATGTGAAAATATTTAAAATATTAGAAAAACTTCAATTAAGTTTTTCTAATATTTTAAAAGGAAGGTATTATTCTGTAGGACTAGCTTTTAAGGACTGGTATTTTGAAGTTATTGATGTGTGTTTCTAACTGGGTGTTCCCTTCTCTCCCTTCTGCCCTGCCAGCCCCATGTGGTGTGTGGGGATCAGCTGGTTCACAGCCCCTACATGCAGTGCTTGGCATCGCTGGCCGTGGGGCTACACCTGGACCAGCTGCTCTGCAACCCCCCCGTGCCCCCTCACCACCAGAGCTGCCTCCCTGACCCTTCTGCCTGGAACCCTACAGAATGGGCCTGGCTTGAGTGCTTCTCCACTACCATAAAAGCTGCTGAAGCTCTGGCTAAGGGAGCTCAGTTCCCAGAGTCCTTCACTGTCCCAGACCTGGAGCCTGTTTCAGAGGATGAGCTTACTCTCCTGATGGTAAAAGTTGATGTATTGTTTCAACAGCCTAGTGTGCTGTTACTGAGCACGTGGTATGATGCAGTGAACATCTCTGAACTGTAGACATTTCTATTTAGTAATGTAAACACCAGCAGTAAGTGTAAATTTATTTTTTAATTAAATGGTTAGAATATACTGTTAAGATTGCTCTGTTTGTGTGTGCAATGAGTGCAAGTCAGTTGCATATTAAAATACAAAACCCAAAACTTGACAGTCATTTTCATATGTGATAGAAAGAAATGTAGAGCTTTGTAGTGCTATTTTAAGAGTAATATTTTGTCACATTCCCACACCAAATTGTTTTGCTGGCATCAATTTTCTTAATGATTTGTTATGTAAACCAAAGCAGAAATTTTTGATTAAGAATTTAATTAATTTAATTAATTTTGCAATCTTATAACATTTGAAGCCAATGTTTGCAATTGAAACTTCAAAAAGCCCTACGCATCAGTAAGTAGAAAGAGATTACTTCATCGTGAATTTAGGTTTTTTTTATTGATTTGGATCGCAAGTCATGGATAACAGTGTCACTGCTAGTCCGCACACATTTTTTCTTATTTCTAAATTGTTTAGAATAATTAAATAGTGTTCTTAGGAAAATATATATTGTATAACAGAAAAATTATGTGCATCTCTTGAGCTGAATGTGGTAAATGTGGCTTTTGCTGTGTAGGATAACAGTAAGTGGATCAATGGCATGGATGAACAGATCATGTCTTGGGCAACATCAAGGCCAGAGGTGAGTAAAGTTTATGTTTTGAGTGGTTTGGGGTTTTTATTCTTTTGAAATGTGCCAAGCTGTTGAAAGTGCTCTTGTTCTAAAGCCTCCTTTTATGCTCTTCCCTAGGACTGGCACTTGGGGGGCAAATGTGATGTGTACCTGTGGGGAGCAGGACGGCATGGGCAGCTGGCAGAGGCTGGCAGAAATGTCATGATTCCAGTGCCAGCACCTTCATTCTCCCAGGCCCAGCAGGTGATCACTTAGAACCAGTCATGATTTCATCATATACTGTCTATTGTTTGTACACCTTGTCAAAATCCCTCTCTAATGAATTAACTCTTGCATATCTCAAAATGTGGATTTCACTAGAAAGGAAATCTTAAATTATTTGACAGATTCAAACCAAGAAGCCACTGAAATCTGACAACACATAATTCTTTTATATGAGCATGATTTGAAAATGCCTGCTCAACTTTCACATAATTCATGTGGCATAATACATGCTTTCTGAAATAATGCTTGATAGAAGATTGTCATGATATAATTGCAAAGAAACCAAATTAAGAAAAATTGGTGCACTGTAATGCAAGTACTATAGTGTTACTACATTTAGCATATAATTTATTAACATTCCCTTCGTGTCTTTCTAACCTAGGTGGTTTGTGGTCAAAATTGTACTTTTGTCATCCAAGCCAATGGCACAGTTTTGGCTTGTGGTGAAGGGAGCTATGGGCGACTGGGACAAGGAAATTCTGATGATCTTCATGTCTTAACTGTCATTTCAGCACTGCAAGGTAAAACTGTTGGGTTTGAGAGGAATCCAGTGAAGGCACACAAATAAGCCTTTTGGTAGTTAGTGTAATTGTTTCTGCTGATGCCTTTCTGCAGAGTTACTCGTTAAAATATTGCAGGTTTTAATTAAAAATTTGAACAAATAAACAAGATCTTCATATTTCCTTAAGATGTAAAGAGTAGTATGTTAAAATTCTTTAATTTTAAGAAGACTTCAGGGAGAACTGTCTGCTCAAATTAGGAACCTTTAATTTCTAAACTAATGGCAGGACAGAAGCCTAAGTTCTCCTTTGGAAAACAAAGGTTCTGTTCAAAATAAAAGTTAATTAATTGCTATAAAAAGAAGCCTTATTATGATTTGTTCTTTTCTCCAGACCTATTTGGCTGCCGCAAGGCACCCATGGATAAATGTATCTAAGCATCTCTTATAAGTGACACTAAGCTTTGTTTTCTTGTCTTTGCCAGGTTTTGTTGTGACACAACTGGTGACTTCCTGTGGGTCTGATGGACATTCCATGGCTTTGACAGAAAGTGGGGAGGTCTTCAGCTGGGGAGATGGGGACTATGGCAAGCTGGGCCATGGGAATAGTGACAGGCAGCGCAGGCCCAGGCAGATCGAGGCTCTGCAGGGAGAAGAAGTCGTGCAGGTTTCAGAATATTTCTATCTCCTTCCAGCTGCAGGCCTGGGAATTCAATGCTTGTAGAACTGAATGAAAACAGGCAGCTCCTTACTTTTCTGGTCTTTATGAACCAAGGTAGTAATTTCAGTTAAAGGATGTCAGTATCACAGAGATTTTAATCAACAGTTGGTACTGGAGAGGACTAAAGATAGAAAGAGCATGGAAGAAAGGGGTGATTTAAAGATGATTAAAATGCTGACATGATTTATAAGCTTCCCTTCGACTTTGACCTACTAAACTGGTTACCAAGACCTCCTCCTAAGTACTAATAATGCACAAAACCATATTTGCTTTTGACTGGAGGTTTCTTTATAAGAAAATTAGATAATCACACAGCAAATACTTCATGCAAATATTCTCCAGTCCTCCTCTGTAACATTGCCATTGAAAAGAGTTGAGATGAGTTGCTGGAGAAATCGTTAATACTAAAATGTCTGTATTTTAAGTCTTTAGATAGGGATATAGTTTAGGGTCAAGAAAGGTGTTACATATGTACATGTAATAGTCAGTATGAACTTCCACCTAAATCTAAAATATGTGTAAAAATATTGCCTGTTTTACTTCCAGATGTCATGTGGCTTCAAACACTCAGCTGTAGTGACAGCAGATGGCAAACTTTTTACATTTGGAAATGGTGATTATGGTCGACTGGGGCTTGGAAATACTTCCAATAAGAAACTTCCAGAACGAGTGACAGCGCTGGAAGGTTACCAGATTGGCCAGGCACGTTTTATCTAAAATTAGCACTGTATTGTAGTTTAAAGCTCGTGTTTTTAACATATTTAAGTGTTGTGGTTTTTAACCTTGACTTTTATTTTGATTATGATGACAGAACTTGACTATGCATGATCTTTTAAATAATTACTTTCCTGACTCTTTTGGTCCTCTGTGTGCAAAACTGCCCATGTTTTTAACATTTTAACATTTCAAGATTTAAGCATTTTTAAGCATGAATTCATGAGATTTTCTATATTTTTAAGCAGAGAATATGTGTGCCATAATACTGTTCTTTGGTTCTATGAGCTGAGAGAAAACAAGTGTTAAAAAAATACTGCTGTATTTTTTCAGTCCTAAGTCTCTTTAAGACATTCTAATAAGCAATGGAAATTTTAGTGGTTTTACAGGGATAGTTAATTTTTAAAGCACAGTTTTTCTTCTTAAAAAATAGTTGGTATATTTGAGTTCGTAGGTCAGCAAAAGCAGTGATTAATAACATCATTTCTCTCACCCAGGTGGCCTGTGGCCTCAATCACACTGTAGCTGTGTCAGCAGATGGCTCAATGGTTTGGGCTTTTGGAGATGGAGATTATGGTAAACTTGGTTTGGGAAATTCCACTGCAAAGTCTTCACCACAGGTTAGATACCCAGGGAAATTATTCTTTGCATAAGCTTTCAATACTGTTGAAGTTGCGTAATGTTGAGAGAGTGATTTCCAGATATTATTAATTCCATGCTGTTGTACACAATCTGGCACAAATAATTCTGATGACACATTATGCTGAGCCTGGTATTCTCAAGAATTTTGTGTACAGTGTAGTGGCTGTGTCCCAACAACAGTACAAATAGTGAAAATCTGAGGCTTATCTTAGAGAAAAGAGTTTTCTTATTTTGGAAACTGGGGAGAAGTGTTTGGAAACTGGGGAGAATGTTTACACACCCATCTACTTCTTCCCATGCCACTCGCCCTCACTCCCAGAAAAAAAAAGATATTTTGAATCATCGTACATAGAATAAGATGTTCATTGAAAAAAAAAAGTGTTTCTGTTTCCTGTATTAATTTCTAAGTGTTAATTAAAATAATCCTACTGTGTGTGCTGCACAGTGGGAATAAAAAAAATATTTTTTGGAAGCAGGAGTTACAGATTAAATTTGTATTTGCTTTCTGTTTATATCCTTGTAATACTATAGCTGGATTTCCTTTCACTTTATCCCATAGAAAGTGGATATTCTTTGTGGAATAGGAATAAAAAAAGTTGCCTGTGGAACTCAGTTCTCTGTTGCGCTGACAAAAGATGGTCATGTGTATACTTTTGGCCAAGGTAAGACAAATTGCTCTTTGGATATTTCCATGTATAGGCTTGTGTATATTGCAGGGGAAAAGGAGAAATATTAAGACATATTTCTAAGACTGACCTAATGCTACTTTTTAGAAACATGCTGCCCTAATCTAAATTTTGAAACTTGAACAATACAGTTTTAATGTATACCTGAAATCCAGATTTGTACCTCTGTCTGGTTTGATCTCAGAATAACCTTTCATTTTACTAATTTACTTTTTGAAGAGCATTTTCCTAAAATTTCATTGAATTTCATAAGTCAAAAAACATTGAGTTACTTCAAAGTTTATGTTATCTAATTAAGCACACATACTTAACATGTGTTTAACAATCTGAGCAGGAGGATTTCCTTGTGCACTGAATAAAACGTGGAAACTTCTGAAGTCAGTTCATTGGTGTTTCTTATAAACCCATGCAGTTAGATCTGGAGGCCTTGCTTTAGTAGAATTTGGTCTTGTTTCAGACTGACCATGGACACAACAGCTTTAGCAGTGTAAATGAGCACTGCAGGCAGCACTGGTTTGCAGGGAACACCCATGCCTTTTGTCCATAAAGGGTTCCTCTTGTGTCCCAGCCCGAGCACAGTACAGAACTACTGTCTGTCCCTCCTCTGCTAGTAATGCCTCTCTGTGATTGTAATGAAATTCCCCCTGAGTGCTGTTTGCCCCTGGAGCCTGGTGCTTGCCCTTGCAGATCGCCTGATTGGGCTGCCCGAGGGCCGTGCCCGCAACCACAACCGGCCACAGCAGGTGCCACTGCTGGCCGGGGTCTTCATTGAGGACATCGCTGTGGGCGCCGAGCACACACTGGCCCTGTCCTCCACGGGGGATGTCTACGCCTGGGGCAGCAACTCCGAAGGCCAGGTACAGCCTGTTCTCTGCTCCTCACCTGCGGGGGCCTCTGTGCCCTTCACAGCTGTGCTGTGCATGGCTTCCCTTTGATGGAAAGGAAAGCTTTGATTTTCCTTATCTCCTTCACCCCTCAGCATGATCATGTTTTAGGCAATTTTCATTATTTTCTTGTTTACTCTCTGTGCTCTTCCATGGTACCAGTTTGGGAAAGCACATGCTACCAAATTACTCTAATCCAAGCTTTTTAGAAAAATTGCAGGTTTTCTCCAAATTCTTAAGCTGTCATCAATCTTTTCAGCATAATAAAATTTATTATTGGTGTCAATCAGATTGTTGAACTCTTTAGATGCTTTTCATAATGAAAATATAAATAAACTTTTTTAAAGAGTGATTTTTTTGAAGTAAAAATATTTAGTAAATGAGAAATTCTCTTCACCATATATAACTCAAATTTTTCAACTGCAGGCTACAAATTTAAGAGTCTTTTGATGTATTAGCTGCTGGTGTTTCAGTAAGTTTGGGCAAACTTTGTTCTGTGGTGTTCTAGGATTGAGTTTTTGAGAAGGCTGGTTAAGCAAAGTGTTTGGAATAATTTTTGAGGAACTTCTTTAAGGAGGCTTTTAAAATTACTTTTATTTGGTTGTTTCTTTGTTGTTTTTTTTTTAAATATGGTACTTTATATTTTTGGAAGAGAAAAATTAGTGTAAAAATGTAGAGAAATCAATCCTGAAAGCTGTTTATGTGATTTTCCTTGTGGTTCAAAATACTGGTTTTATATTAAGTGAGGTAAAAATAGACTTTTGTGATACAAAATTTTTAACTCACAGAATATGAAATTAAGATATGATATGAAACTCAGTGAAAAATCACAACAGCTTCAGTAAATTATCTCTTTACACAAACTGTGTTTTCATAAACCAGGATTTACATTCTAGAACAAAAATACTGTTTAAATAGCACAGAGGAAATGTAGGAGATATGTTGTCTATGTATGAGACTGCAAAACAGGACTTAGCAGCATGGATCACATCCTCAGTCTGGGGAAGATTTTTCAAGAAGTCTCCAGCTGTTTTCAGGTCTCCTTGACGCTGGAATCTGTTACTCTTGTTGGATGAAGGTGCAGTATTTTGTCAAAAATAAAAGGTAAAAATATATA